>JAQZBX010065167.1:0-16359 GCA_029593785.1 Cabassous unicinctus | reverse complement strand
GGTGTAGTACCACGCGGATGGGGAATGGTTGTGTGGGGTGTTGTTGGGGGTGTGGGCGGCGGGGAGCATGGGAGTCCCTGTAGTTTCTTAGTAATATTTGGGTAATCTAGGCACCTTTATAAAATGTATACATATATATATAACAAATAACATTTATGTAAACAAATGCACATATATGCATATGTATTATATATCATTTTACAAATAAATAAATAAATAAATAATTTAAAAAAAAAAGAAAGACAGACCTCTGTCATTTTTGATCCTGCCATGTGACAGAAAGGAGAAGGCTCAAACACCTGAGGCCACAGGGAAAGAATAGCCATTCACCTGACAGATTATAGCTGACACTGTGAAGAGAGCAGAACATCTGTGACTGATATAGAAGGCCCAGAAAGCAAGAAACAAGTCCTACACCAGGAGAAAGAGAACTACAGGTTCACTTAAGTATGCAGTATCAAAAGACTGTAACCACAGAGCTCAAGAAGATGAGGAAGGCCAGAGGGGAATAGAGACCAGGCAGAGACCACCCACCATCTTGCTTGAACACATGGCACCTGACTTTGTTGAGAAAACACCTTTTATGTTTCCTTGAGTTAGACTTTCCACAGCCTTGGTATTGTAAGCTTTTACCCCAAATAAATACCCTTTATAAAAGCCAACAGATTTCTGATACTTTGCATCTGCACCCTTTTGGCATACTAATACAATGATGGTTTGTATCATTAGGGCTGCTGTTACAAACTATCACAAACTTGGAGTGGTGAAACAATAGCCAGCTCTCAAAGTTGTTTTAAAAATTGAGCTAAAAGTGGTAACAGCACAGGTATTACTCTGTCATCTTGACTTTGTTCCTGTGTGTTCCTCACAGGAGCCCTGAATCAGATTCCATCTTCCTCTTCTTTATGCATGTGATAAAGGCACAAAGATAGTTTAAGACACATACCAGACAAAGATAAAGATGGTCACTGACAAGGGAAAACAAAAGTAAGGCAGTCCAGCTCCAAAGCAACTTGATGACTTTTTTTTTCCACTGAACACCCAGTGAAATTTCTGTGAGAAACACAGAAAAATAACCACCCCATATTATTCTAGGAATAAACATCACCCTAAATTTGAAAAATAAATATATTGTACAAGGGTTATGGGATTTTTCCTTTTGGAGTATTGAAAACATTCTAAAATTGACTGAGGTGGTGACAGCACAACACTGTGATGAATATGAGAGGCACTAAGTGTACACTTTGAATGGATTGTACAAAGCATGGGATTGTATAACCAATGAATCCGGTGGTGGAAGATGAATTGTGGTTAACAGAACAATACTAGAACATTCTATCATGAACTATAGCAAATATATAATACTAATACAGGGTGTAATTAACTGGGTGGGTTGCAGGAACGTTAAGCCAAAGGTAAGATGTTGACTATAGTTAGTAGTAATGTTTTGATGATGTTCTTTCAGAGTTTGTAAGAATTGTTTCACAACAACGCAAGCTTTTGGTGGTGGGGTAATGTATGTGTGCCCTGTATGATGATATACATGCTTGTTTTGTAAGTTCACAACTTATATTATACACTTATGTTTATGGATATTCATGTATGAATGATAAACCACAAGTTTAAAAAAGTTTAAAAAAAGTTCCCTGGTGTCAAAATAATGGTCAAAACCAGAAAATCCCCACTGCATTTGGGGGCTAAATAGGACAAAGAGAAGAAACATTTGTCACCCTTAAGGATAATATGTAAAAAGAGGTTTGTTGAGGGTTGTTTCCTCTAACCATGGAAATCCTTGACTGTACAGGACAGGGATTCTGAGGGGTGGGTACTAAAGCAGTAGTTGGGGCCCACAAACTCCCTGTGCCTAATCAGCCCAGTTGGGCCTCTGTAAACTGTAAACCCAGCTCCTCTTTGCACTCTGACCTAGGGACACTGAGTTCCAGGCCTTCTCTTCTACTAGCTGATGGTATGATCCTGAATGTTTCACCCTCTCTGATCCACAATATATTCACCAATAAAGTATGGACATCTGACTGGACAGGGGGAAGAGGAGATGGGGTGGAGGAGGGGAGGATTCTAAGCCTGTGGGGACTTTGTGGAGTGAGTCATGATGAGTGGTCATGTAGGTGGACCAAAAGGACAGCAGAGAGATCCCATTGTGATGCACTGAGAGCTCAGTCATGGATTGGCCAGGTCTGTAGACAGAGACAGTGATAAAAAGCCCATGCCCTGTACCTGATACGAACACGGGAGTCAGGGAGCCAGAGGAGGCTGCATAGCCATGTTCCTTATGCTGGTATCTCCTTCCCTGATCTCTCAGCACTGATACTGCTGGGGAGGTTGCTTTGGTTAAAGCCTCACCTGGGTTTAAGTCACAGACTCAGGTCTTCTGGTCCCCAAACACACCTACCTTCTCTACCCTTGGTACATCAAGCTGAGACCTAATGGGATAGGAGTGGAAACATTAAAGTTATGTTTAAATTACAATTTTATCACATACTGCAACACATGAATTTATTTTTTAGACATTTAAAAGAAAGCTAGAACCTTTTCATGTGGGTGAGATATATGTGCCATTCCCAGACACAGGACTAGGAACCCACGGTTTTCATTTGGCTTCTTTGTCTCTCTGTCCCTTTCCCTACTGGATGATGTGCAGCACTCTCCTGGTCTGCAGATCTCCAAAGCAGCTCACTCGAATAACTGTTCACCCTTCCTCCAATGTTTTTATGAGAGAGTTAAGCCATTCCTACCTCTAGTATTATATATTGCCTAAGAGATACCTACTGAAAGTCTTGTTGCTCAAATGTGGCCTCTCTAAGCCAAACTAAGCATATATATGCACTACCTTCCCCCTAGCATGGGACATGACTCCTGGGGATGAGCCTCCCTGGCACTGAGGGATCATTATCCATGCCAACTAGTAACCAAAAGGGGGAAATATTAAATACGAATGAGTTTTATGTCTAAGCAATTTCAAAGTGAGTCAGGAGGTCATTCCAGAAATTATGCTTATGCATGTCTCAGCAGAATTTCATTGAAGACCAAAGTAAACAGTGCCTCAAACAATGGATCTCCTGAGGACTCTAGAGACATCTAGACATTATAGGCAGGTCAGATAATCACAGGAATTCAGCACACTGTCAGTGGATATTACTTTGGAATATATGCTCCCCAATATAACAGAGTTAGACTCATAATTTCCCTATACATGGCTCTTCTGCACCTTTTATTTGAGTATATATTTAGCACTATACCCAATAAATATATGTCCCAGACACTTAAGTCTTTTCTCTGTTCATATGCCAGTTGAGCCCTGAATCTCAGGAGAGCTGCAACACTTACTTTTCATTGCATTGGACTCACCCAGGACAACTAATGAAAGTTGGACTACACCTCTCATAAAAAACAGATTATCCACAACTGTGAGCAAGACAGTCCCATCCAACTGACCCATAGGATCTAAGTGCCCTCTCAATCAGAACAGAGTGGGCATCAACATCCCAAAATCCTCAAGATTGAGTAATGACACACATGAGGGGATACAACTATGGACAAAATAGACATTATTTTTCTAGACATGAATTTTTAATCACTGATATAAAGGCAATGGCCACCAGAGTTTCTGAGAGGAGGGAGAGGGAAGAATAGGTGTAACAAGGGGAATTTTGAGGACCTTGGAACTGTCCTGCATGACATTGTGATGATAGATACAGGCCACTATACATTTTGTCAAAACCTATAAAATTGTGTGGTGCAAAGTGTAAACCACAATGTAAACTATAGACCATGGTTAATAGCAATGCTTTAGTATGTATTCATCAATTATAACAAATGTACCAGACTAATGGAAGATGCTTTTAAAAGAGAAAAGTGAGAATGAGAAAGAGGGAGGCATACATGGGAGACCCCTTTATTTTTGATGTAACATTTATGTAATCTAAAGTTTTTTAAAAATAAAAAAATAATTATGAAACATTTTAACTCTGGAAATCATAGTTGTAGGAAAAAAAGAAAATTAAAACTCTTTCTAAGATTTTTATTGTTATTATTTTATGGTTATTGTTATTTATTGTCATTAGCAATAACTCCTTTTATTGACACAATCTCAGACAATAGTGGTAAGCTGTCAGATTTGTATTTTAGGGGAAAAATCCCAGAAACTGAAAATTATTATTATTGTTAAATGTTTAATGTACATGCATTTAGGTTAGTTTGAATGTGGAATGAACAGCTTCCATTTTCCACAAGGGGATATAAATATATATGATTATAAAATAAACTCATACTTGTTTATGGAAAAAAAAGAAAGTTAGAGACATCAGTAATATTTTCCCTAGTATTTCAGAATGCATTCAAATTGTGTGTAAGACTTTTACATTTTATGCATTTTAGTTAAAATTTACATGCAAGAGAATTCACACATTTTTAACTGAGTTTTAACAGATGCATATATCTTTGTAAGCCAATCCCCTATCAAGTTGTAAATATTAACCCATCAATCTTCACTCTACAAAGTTCCCTCATGTCCCCTCCCAGTAAATGTCCACCTCTAGACAAACAATGACACTTTCTAATAGTTCACAACAAAAGATGAATTATGCCTGTTCTGGAACTTCATATTTACAGAATAATGCCATATGTACTCCTTTGGGTAAGGTTTATTCACTCAACTTAAGGATTTTGTTTATTTCAGGAGTCCAGTCTTATTTCTGACTGGTAATCAATTTTAAGACATACCACAGATTGTCTATCCATTTGCTTTTTCATGAGAATTTAGATTTTAACTTTGAACCCATTATGAAAAATGTTCTGTGATAGTTCTTGTACACATCTTTACAGCATATCAGTGAGAATCTCATAGCATTCAGAGACAAATACTTCCCACTAGCTATGGGGAGTCTAAGTGCCAGAGTGGGAAATATTTCTATGGCCACACAAGTCTCAGTGGAAACATCTCTAAAATCAGTGATTTGTGCCACCGATATTCTCCTATCCCTAGGTATGGTTTAGTGTAAACAAGAATGGACAGAATATTTTACCCCATGTCCTCCAGTTCCACATAGTATTTTTCCAGCAGAAATTAATGCCTAAATTCCCTTGAGGTGGAGAAAGGGGACTGATTCTCCTATTTTACCTTGACTCTGGGTTTAGACTATATACAGGTGTGATGGTTTTGCTAATGTGCCAACTTGGCCAGGTAATTGTGTACAGGTGTTTGTTCCAGCAAGCACTGGGCTAATTGTAATACAAGAGCATTTATGGACTTCCATCACCAGTGAGTTTGCTGCATTTATGGCTGATTGCATCTCATCAATCAGGGAGATTGCATCAATGGGTGACACTTGGATCCAATCAGTTGAATGCCTTAAAAGAGGAAGTGATTTCACCATTCAGAGAGAATGTCCCAGCTCATCACTGGGCAGCCAACTTCTCCCAGAAACTCTTCAGTGACCTTTCATCAGACTTTCATCAGAGCCCCTGGTTTGCAGCCTGCCTGCTGAACCTGGACCTTGTGCATCCCCACGGTCATGTGAGAGACTCTTTTAAAATCTCATATTATTGACAGATATCTCCTGTTGATTCTGTTTCCCAAGAGAACCCTGACTAACACAATAGGCACGAGAAGAAACAGATCAAATTGTTGATTTCTATGTGGACATCCATACAGCCCTTTCTCTCAGAGCCTCATTTCTCCATGTGTTAATAACAAGGATTATCTCCATTTTTCTGAAGTTCATTATGAGACTGAGAGTTTTGGGCCAGACACTAGCCAGAGAATCAGTGCTTTGTTGTTTAAAGTGAAGTTTGGACATCTACTCTTCTCTATTATCACCAGCCACAAATGTAGAATCTGGAAGCGAATGAGTCCTACTTCCAGCCCTTACTAAGTATTATACATACATCCAGCATCTTCTCCATCTTATCACACATTCCATTTCCCACTAACCTACACTTCGTGGTCCACCTCCATAAGTCTACTTATTGTAATTTATTCATATCAGTGAGACCAGACAATATTTGTCCTTTTTTGTATGGCTTATTACACTCAACATAATATCCTCAAGGTTCTTCCATGTTCTCATGTTCTTCCCCAATTGATTTATTCTTTCACCTGAGTAATATTTAATCATATGCATATAACACATCTTGTTTATCCATTAATCAGTTGGTGGACAATTAAGTTGTTTCCCTCTTTTAGCAATTGTGAATAATGCCACTATTAACATCAAGGGCAAATATCTGTTCATGCCCTTGATTTCAATTCTTTTGAATAGATTTCTAATAATGGGGATGCTGGATCATATGGAATTTTTATTTACTCTCCAGAAGAATTGCCAGATCATCTTCTACAGTGGATGTTCCATTTTACAGTATCAACAATAGTGAAGGAGCATTCCTATTCTTCCACATCCTCTCCAGCATTTAAAATTTTCTGTTCTTTAAATAATGGTCGTTCTGTATGCTGTGAGATGATATTTCCTTGTATTTTTTCTTTATTTTTAAGGGAGCTTTAGATTATATAAATGTTACATAAAAAATATAGGGGAATCCCATATGCCCCATTCCCTTCCACTCCCACACTTTCCCCATTAACAACACCCTTAATTATTAAGGTATATTTGTTACAATTGGTGAACACATATTGAAGCATTACTACTAAGCATAGGCTTTAGTTTACATTATGGTTTACGCTTTGCACCACACAATTTTATAGGTTTTGGCAAAATGTAAAATGGTTTGTATCCATCATTGCAATATCATGCAAAACAATTCTTACATTCCAGAAATGCCCAATGCTACACCATTTTTTTCCTCTTCCACCCCCAGAACCTCTGGTGACCACTGTCTTTATATCAATCTTACACATTCTTCAATTACTTGAATAATAATAAACATACTTTAGTCCATAGTTGCAATCCCTGTCATGTTTGTTCATTTCTCAATCTTGATTTTAGGATGGTCATGACCACTCTGCTTTTGTTTGAAAGGGTGCTTAGATACCATGGGGAAGATGGATGGAGGTGACTGGCTTGCAACTGTGGACATTCTTTGTTTTGGGTGATAAGCATTGTCTATCATCATACTTTTGTTAGCTGTTCTGGTTTAGTCCAATGAACTAGAGAGTAGGTGTTGAAACTCTGTTGAGATTCAGGGCTCAACTGGCATATGAACAGCCAGAAGATTTAATTCTCTGGGATATATATTTAATGGGTATAGTCCAAATTATAGGTTCAAATAAAAAGGGCAGAAGAACCATTTGTAGGAAATATATAAATGATTATAATTCTAATACATTGGGGAGATAGGTTATCATATAATCCAAGGTATATTCCAAGGTGCCATTTCCTAGGGTTGTCTGCCCTGCCTATAGTTTATCAATGTCTCTAAAGCCTTCAGAAGCACCCCTGCTTGAGGCACTGTTTACTGTGGCACTGTTAAATGTGGCAGTCAGTGTGATTCTCCTGAGACATGCATACACATATCCTCTGGAATGATCTCCCAACTCCCTTTGAAAGCTCTTCAACATAAAAATTTATTTGTATTTAATCTCTCCCATTTTTAGTCTAGGTCCTTTTCCAAATGCATTGCTAGATGGCACTTGGTAATAATCTCTTGGTTCCAGGGATCCTCATCTCTGGAAGTCATGTCCCAAACTGAGGGGAAAGTAGTGAGTTTATATATTGACTTTGGCTTAGAGAGAGGCCACATTTGAGCAACTATGAGGCTTTCAGGAAGTAACTTCAGTAATATGTATTACTAAGCTAAGTTTCAAATTCATAAGAAGAAACTTCATAAGTACACACATCAATATCAGGGGCCTGGCATATTGATCTGCCCTCTTTAACTAGGCACTGTTGATGTACTCTAGAGATTCTTGCCACTCTATTAGAAAATGTAGCAGTACTTCCTAGAATGGAATTTCAATACTCCTTTGGTTATTCTGTGGGTCCCCACCATGGAGACATCACCCCAATAGCACATGAATACATTCATATTCCATTGAGGTAAGACCCAGGTTCACCCCTCCACAGATCCCCCCACCACTGACATACCACACCAGTAATCCTTCCCTGCCACAGTTGCACCATTTCTGCAATCAAAAACATCTCCCAAAACAAAGCCAAAAAAATAATAAAATAAAAAATAAGTTTAATTAATTTCATTTTGCATTGTGCTTTTCCTTAAATTAAGATCTGTTACCTTTTATGTATATTGACAATTTCTTCTGTGTGTTCTCCCAGTATCTTATTTTTTTTCACATTATTTTCCAAGAAGTTTTAGGTTACAGAAAAGTCACATTGAAAATATACATTCTACAGTCTACATTCTCCACATCCTCACATACCAAAAACTTTCTATATGAATATGGTACATTTGTTATAATTGATGAACAAATATCAAAGCATTGCTACTAACCATGGTCAATGGTTTACTTTATGGTTTATATTTTGCACTGTAGACTTACAAGTTCTGACAAAATGTATAAAGGTCTGTATCCATCAATATAAGATCATGGAGAATAATTCAAATTCCCTCAAAATGCCCTATATTTCACCCATTCTTCCTGCCACATCCCCTCAGAACCTGTGGCAACCACTAATTTTCAATTTTGGAAAAATAAAGTTCATAATTACACGCATTAATATTGAGGGTGTGACATAGTGAACTGCTTTCTTTTATTATGCACTGCTTGTATCCTCAAATGATTCTTGTCCCTCTATTTGAGAATGTAGCAGGACTCCCCAGGACAGGAGTTTAATGTTTTCTTGTGTATTGTTTTGGTCTCCACTCACTGAGATAACACCATATGAAAAGATGAACACATTCATATTCCATAGAAGTATGCCCTAGGTGCACATTATACCACATATACTCCATCACTGTTGAGCTGCACTAGTGATCCTTCCTTGCCATATTGGCCAAAAGAACATTCTCACCATTGCAGTTTCAAGCACTAACAGAGAAATCCCCAGAGTTCACCTGTTTCTTCCTCCAGCCCTCCCCGTCTTCCAATGACAGACCAAGCCAAACCACTACCCTCCTCACCCTCACAATCCAGCTCCATCAAACTCACTTACATCCCTGCACCACCATCACGGGCACCCACTGTCAAACCACTGCCTTCCACCTTATTATGGCTTTTGTTTATGTTGAGCATTGGCTTCCCACATTCTATTCCCTTTCTGTTTCTTGATTACCTATCTTCCAGACTCTATATCTGTGAGTCTGCTCAATATGCCTAGTTCATATCACTGAGGTCATTCAATATTTGCCCTTTAGTGACAGGCTTACTTCACTCAATGTAAGGTCTTCAAGATTCATCCATGTTGTCATATGTTTCCTTCTTACAACTGAGTAATATTCTGTTTTGTGTATGTACCACATTTTGCTTATCTGTTCATCTATTTA
Source organism: Cabassous unicinctus (assembly GCA_029593785.1). NCBI lineage: Eukaryota > Metazoa > Chordata > Mammalia > Cingulata > Chlamyphoridae > Cabassous > Cabassous unicinctus. The sequence continues at coordinate 6,945 of JAQZBX010065167.1, read as the reverse complement.
ATGGACATCTGGGTGGCTTCCAACTTTTGGCAAGAGTGAATAATGCCACTATGAGCATTTGTGTGCAAACAATCTGTTCATATCCCTGTTTTCAATTCTTCTGGGTATATACTCAGCTGTAGGATTCCTGGATCATACGGCAAGTCTATAGTTATCTTCTTGAGCAACTGCCAAACCATCCTCCACAATGGCTACACCACTCTACATTCCCATTAGCAGTGAATGAGTGTACCCTTAGCTCCATAGCCTCTCCAACACTTATAGTTCTGTTTTTTAATAGCCATCAGTCTAATAGGTGTAATATATCTTGGTGTAGTTTTGATTTCTAATTCCCTAATAGTTAATGAGGTTGAGCATCTTTACATGTGCTATTTAGCCATTTGTCTGTCCTCTTTGGAAAAAAAGTCTATTTAAATCTCTTACCCATTTTAAAAATGGGTTGTGTGTCATTTTATTTTTGAGATGTAGGATTTCTTTTTATATGCTGGATATTAGGCCTATATTTTCTCCCATTGAGTAGGCTGCCTTTTCACTTTCTTGAAAAACTCCTTTGAAGTGAAAAATTTTTAAATTTTGCAGAAGTCCCATTTATCTATTTTTCCTTTCATTCCTCACTTTGGATGTAAAGTTTATGAAAACTTTTCCTAATACAAGATCTTGTAGATCCTTCGCTACCTTATTTTCTAGGAGTTTTATAGTCTTGGCCCTTATATTTAGGTCTTTGATGGATCTTGAGTTAATTTTTATATAGGGCATGGGATGGTGATACTCTTTCATTCTTTTGGACATGGATATCCAGTTTTGCCAGCACCACTTCTTGAAGAGACCATTCAGTCCCATTTGAGAGGACTTGGTGGCTTTGTCAAATATCAGTTGACTGTATATGTGAGGTTCAATATCACAGCTCTGAATTTGGTTCCATTGGTCAGTATATCTACACTTGTGTCAATACCATGCAGTTTTGACCTCTATAGCTTTGTAGTAGTATGCTTTAAAGTCAGGTAGTGTGATTCCTTCAATTTCATTTTTTTTTCCAATATGCTTTTGGCTATTCTAGGCCCTTTGCCCTTCCAAATAAATTTCATAATTAGCTTTTCCAATTAGGTAAAAAAAAATGCTCTTGTAATTTTTATTGGGATTGCATTAAATCTGTAATTCAATATAGGTAGGACAGACATCTTAATGATGGTTAGTCTTCTAATCCATGAACAAGAAATATTCTTCTATTTATTTAGGTCATCATTGATTTCCTTCAGCAATGTTGTGAAGTTTTCCATTTACAAGTCCTTTACATCTCTACTTAAGCTTATTCCTAGATATTTCTTCTTTTAGTTGTTATTGGAAATGGAATTTTTTCTGAATTTCCTCCTCAGATTGCTGATTATTAGTGTATGGAAATGCTACTGATTTTCCTATGGTGATCTTATATGCTGCCACTTTTCTTAACTCATTTATCAGCTCTAGAAGCTTTGTTGTAGTTTTTCAGGGCTTTCCACTTATAGGATAATGTCATCTTCAAATAGTGAATATTTTACTTCTTCTTTTCTAATTTGGATGACTTATTTCTTTTTCTTGCATAAGTACATGAGTAAGTACTTCTAACACAATGTTAAAAAAGAGTGATGACAGTGGGCATCCTTGTCTTGTTCCAAATCTTAGAGGGAAAGTCTTTAGAATTTTGCCATTGATTAGGATGTTAGTTGTGAGTTTTTCATATATACTTTTTATCATGTTGAAGAAGTTTATTCCTATTCCTATCTTTTGCAGTATTTTTATCAAGAAAGGATGCTGTATTATGCAAAATGCTTTTTCTGCATCAATAGAAATCATATTTGTTTTTTTCTTTTGATCCATTAATGTAGTGTATTATATTGATTGATATCCTTACATTGAACCATCCTTGCAGAACAGGGATAAAAGCCACTTGTTCATGGTGTATAACTCATTTGATGTGCTGTTGAATATGATTAATATGTATTTTGTTGTGGATTTTAGCATCTAAATTCATTAGAATGTTTGGTCTGTAGTTTTCTTTTCTTGTGGTACCTTTATGTGGCTTTGGTTTTAGGGTGATATTTCCATCATAGAATGAGTTAGTAATGTTCCCTCCAATTCTATTTTTTGGAAATGTTTGTGCAGGTTTAGTATTAGTTATTTCTGGAATGACTGGTAGAATTTACCCATGAAACCATCTGGTGCTGGGCTTTTCTTGAATGGGAGATTTTTGATGATAAATTAAATCTCCTTACTTGTGATTGTTCAGTTGAGTTCAATAATTTCATCTTTCATCAATGTAAGTGCTTGTTTCTAGATAATTGTCCATTTCATCTAAGATATCCATCTCATTGACATATAGTATTTCAAAGTGTCCTCTTATGATACTCTTTATTTCTGTGAGATAAATAGAAAATGACTCTCTCATTTTGTATTATATTTATTTGTACCTTCTCTTTATTTTCTTTGTTAGTTTGGATAACGGTATGTCATTTTTATCAATCTTCTCAATGAACCAGTTTTGATTTTGTTAAATTTTCTTGTGGGTTTTTTTTTTATTATTATTCTCAATTTCATTTATTTCTGCTCTAATCTTTGTTGATTCTTTCTTTCTTTTTGCTTGCTTTGGGATTAGTTTGCTGTTCTTTTTCTATTTCCTCCATGTTTGCAGTTATGTCTTTGATTTTAGCTCTTTCTTCTTATTTAACATAGGCATTTCTGGCTATAAATTTCCCTTTCAGCACTTCTTTTGCTGCATCGCATAGGTTTTGATATGTTGTGCTCTCATTTTCATTCATTTAATGGTTGTTACTTATTTCTTTTGCAATTTCCTTCTTAACCCGCTGATTGTTTAATAAGAGTGTGTAGTTAACTTCCATATCTTTGTGCCTATTTTGGTTTTCTGTCCCTTACAACACAGTGAAGTAGTGTTCCTATTTCTCCACATCCTCTCCAACACTTGAAGATTTTGTTCAATACTGTTCATTCTTTAAGGTATGAGGTGATATCTCATTGTTGTTTTCATCTGCATTTTTTGAATAGCTAGTGATGTTGAACATCTTTTCGTATGCCTTTTGGCAACTTGTATTACCACCTCAGAAAAAGATCTGCTCAACTCTTTTGACCATAATTTAATGGGGTTGCTTGTCACCTTTTCATTAAGTTTTGAAATCTCTTTATGTAACACAGAGATTGGTCCCTTAACAGATATATGGTTTCCAAAGATTTTTTCCCATTTAGAAGGCTGCCTTTTTACTTTCTTATCAAAGTCTTTTGAAGAATAAAAGTGTTTAATTTTGAGGCAGTCCCATTCATCTTTTTTTTTTTCCTTCTGTTGCTTGTGATTTGGGTTAAAGTTCCAATAAACCAACCCCAACCTCAAGATCTTGAAGGTGTTTCCCTATTTTTTTTCTAAGAGTTTTATGATTCTAGTTTTTATATTTATTTCCTTAATCAATTTTGAATTAATTTTTGTAGAATTGTGAGAGAAGTGTCCTCTTTCTTTCTATTACATATGGATATCCTGTTTTCCCAGTACCATTTGTTCAATAGGCTATTCTGACCCAGTTGTGTGGTTTTGACAGCCTTTTCAAAAATAACTTGATCATAGATGTGAAGGACTGTTTTTGAACTCTTGATTCAATTCCCTTGGTTAACCTGTTTATCTTTATGCCAGCATAATGTTTTTTTAAAAATCAGTGTAGCTAGGTAATGTTCTTTATTTTTTATTTATTTTTTAAATAATGTTTTTATTTTTTAAAAGATGCTTAGATTACATAATTGTTACACAAAAATTGTAGGGATTCCCATGTGCCCAACCTCCCAGATCTCCCACAACCTCCCACATAAACATCCTTCATTTGTGTAGTACATCACCTGCAATAAATATACACATCTTGGGGCTTTGCCACTAAGCATGGACCACAGTTCACATTGTAGAACACAGTTCTACATGTTATATGATGATATAAAATGGCCTATATCTGTCATTGCAGTTTCACTCAGGATAATTCCCAAGTCCTGAAAAGGCCCCTGTATTATAACTGCTTTTCCTTCTCCCTGCCCAAAGCATCCAGTGGCCACTGGCTCCACATTAATGTTGTAATTACTTCCATTGCTTGAATCACAATATGTCTATAACAGAATACCAGTAAGTCCACTCAAGTACATAGCTCTTCCCCCAATCCTGAAGAGTCTGAAATGGTGATGTCCACTCCACCTCCAAGTGAGATGGTGCTTATATTCCATAGATAAGATGGATGGGATTATCCTGCCTGCAGATGCAGACTCTCTCCATTCCCTGGGATGGCTGTTGTCCATCATTATCTTCCCACCAGGTTTCCAGGGTGAGTCCATTGAGCTGTAGCAAAGGAGTTGCAGCTCCACTGAGATTCCAGGCCCAACTGGCACATGGACAGCCCAAAGACTCCAGTCTCTGGAATTACACCTACAAACTCTGGCACCACATATAGGTTTGAATAGAAGGGACAGATGGACCATGTGCAGGGAAGACATATTTGGGTCCATCTCTGTCACTCTCTGGAGCAAGGATACCAAATTAGGGCCCACTGATAAGGCACCAAACTCTGGGGCTATCTGCCCTGATATAGGACCTGGGTGTCTCCAGAGCTGTCACAAGCCCCTCTGTTTAGGGTGATAACCACATTGGAAACCTATGAGGTCCTATTGAGATGTGCATAAGCTTTACCTCTGGGATGAACTCCTGACTTACTTTGAAGTGTCTTAGCCATATGAACTCATTTGTCTTTACAGTTTCCCCCTTTTATTTGAGGTCTTTTTCCAGTCATATTTCCCATTGGCACTTGTTAGTAATACCTTCTTACCAGGGAGGCTTTTCCCAGGAATTCATGTCCCACACTGGAAGGAAGATAATGCATTCATATGCTGAGTTTGGCTTAGAGAGAGGGACATTTTTGCAACATGGAGGCTCTCAGGAGGGAACCCTTAGCACTCCATAACAATAGGCTAAGTTTCAATTTCAAGACAAAACTCATAAGGCTAGTCATCAATATCAAGAGCCCATCAGTGAATCATTCTCCTTTGCCAGACACTGCCCCTGCACTTGGGGGTCTGTTGTTACTCCCTTGGAGAATATGTCAGAGATCTCCAGGATGGGAATTCAGTATTTTCTCATTTATTAAGTGGATCTCCACCAACTGTGACCATGCCCCGTGAGCATTTGAACAATTTTATATACCTTTTATGTATGTTCAGGTGAACTTCTTCCCATGCAACTCCCATTCCTTACACCCCCCACCAACGATCCTCTCCCACCCCAGTTGAAACCCTTCCATGATCCAAAGCTTCTTTAAAGATGAAGCCAATACAATAGCCAAAGGTAATTAATAGGAAAATGAAATAATATTGATATTTAAATGTAAGAGACAAAATACATGAAAACTTAAAAAAAAACTAAATATAAAATAAAATTAAGGGATTGGGTTATTCAAAGTGTGAGAAAAAAATTTAAAAATATATTTAAAATTTTTTTTGACATTTTGCCTTTTATCACTGCAATATCTGGTGTCCAGTCTGTACCTTGGCACCTTTCCCCTCTCACTCCCCAGTTTCTCACTATTTTTTATTTAATTTTCAAAGAAGTTTTGGGTCACAGCAAAGTCACTCTCATATACCCAACCTCCTCCCCATTTCCTCACCCCCCAAAAAACCTTTTTGTATGTGGATGGCAGCATTGTTATAACTCATAGTGAAACATACCGACTAAACATTGTCAATGGTTTACAGTATGTTTTACATTTTAGATTATACACGTTTATAAATTTGATGATATTTACCATGTCCTATGCCCATCACTGTAAGGTAATGAAAAACATTTCCACTGAGCACTAAATACCCCCCTGTTTGATTTATTCTGTTCCTCCCTACCCATCCCCCAGGGCCCACGATGAACCCCTGGCTTGATTCATTGGATGAGAAGATTCATAGTTACATGCAACAAGAGGTCTTGACACAATGGTTTGTCCTCCACTATTAGGAACCACCCTTGCTCTTAAGAGATGCCAATGATGGGAGTCCAAGTCCTTCCCCCTCATTTTGTAGGACTCCACCCACTGATACAACACATTATGACAAGATGAACACTCTCACACTCTCTAGAAACCTGCTCCAGAAGCACCCTGTCCTGAATGCACCCCCAAACCAAGACCCTAAAACAGTGACACTTCCTTGTCATAGTGCCATAAGAGCATTCCCATCTCTGTACTTTTAACCTCATACCCACAAATCCCAAGTGTTCCCCTTGTCCCTCTCCCATCTTTCCCCTCAGTGTCCTGGGTATTCTAACCCAATCTTCCCAATCTACCCACCTGTCAACCCTGCATCACCTAATCCAATATATAATTACCCTCCTGTCCTATCCCTTCAATAAACAACTATACTCTATCACTTTACCATAGATTATGTCCATAAGTGTAATGGCTCACAACTTTCTCTTCTCTTTCTCTTTCTTGTACACCTATCTTTCAGACAGTAATTCTTATAGATTGCTCAATTTCCTTAATTCATATCAGTGATGTTATGTACTGTTCATCCTTCAATGCCTGGCTTGTTTCCCTTAACATAAGGTCTTCCAGATTCATCCATGTTATCCTGTTTGTTAGCACTTTATTCCTTCTTAAAACTGAGTAATGTTTTGTATGTATGTACCACATTTTGTTTATCCATTCACCTGTTGATTGGCACCTGGCATGATTCTAACTTTTGGCAATGTGAACAATGCCACTATGAACATTGGGGTGCATATATCTGTTCCTGCTTTTGCTTTCAGTTCTTCAGTGTATATACCCAGAAATGGAATTACTGGAACATATGGAAGATCTATAGTTAGTTTTTTGAGGAACCACCAAACTGTCCTCCACAGTGGCTGGAACATTACACAATGCAGGGGATGAGGGTTCACATTCCTCCACA
>JAQZBX010065166.1:0-16357 GCA_029593785.1 Cabassous unicinctus | reverse complement strand
TCTCCACTATGGAACTGAATATATGATGGCCCCATTGCAATTACCAGACTGAATTAGCAATTGGAAATGAGGGTCAAATACATCATTGGATGGAGCCTTATCTTAGAAGGAAACATATGAGTGTCTGACTGTGAGTATCTGAGTGTGCATGTATATGTGTGTTTTCATATTTGTGTTTGTATACATGTGGGGGAGGGGGGCGTCTGTAAGAGCTGTCATCCTTTGAGAGCCAAGCCACACTCTGCAGTCCCATTCCTAATCTCAGCTGAGGATACAGAAAGGCTTGACTGTTTGAAGCTGGATGGATCTGAGAAAATAATGTTCTTAAAGCTAATTCACCCCCGTTATGTAAACCGACTGCAGATGGGACTTTTTCCTTAGATTCAACTAAGAGACCTTTCTTTTGGTTAGATCACTTCAGTAGGGCATGACCTCAGGTGGGTCTTAAAAGTGGCAGACACAGAAAACTGCAGAAACTGCAGAGAGAATGCCACGAGAGGAAAAAGCTGAAAGCAATGTGGACCAAAGGAAAAGGAAAGGACCAGCAGAGCTTCCATTGTGCCTTGCCATGTGGCAAAAGTCCAGGATCACCATCAGGCAATCTTTGAAGAGAGAGCTTCAACTCATCCCTTGATTTGGACATTTTTCTCAGCCTCAGAGCTGTAAGCTTATAAGTTAATAAATCGCATTGTAAAAGCCAACTCATTTCTGTTATATTGCATTGTTAGCTTTAACAAACTGAAAGAGAGGCCAAAACTCTTTTCTACCCCTAATCCCAAGTACTTACACATGGATAAAAAAGCAATTTCCTGGAACCATCACTCTTTCCCCTATTCTCTGATGTTTTGGACTGCCTTTGCTGGATGTGATATATGTATTTCATCAACAGTCCTTTAGGACTCCTTCCATACAACATCCCAGAAAAGTTTACATCAGTTTCTAAAGACTCTATAATAACTGATTAGTAGTATGGGAATAATATATTATTTAGGATATCATGAAATAAGGAGTATTTTATTAAAAATTGACGTACAGATATGACAAAGCATAAATATTAAATGTTTCTGATCTAATATCTTTTGAAATTTTGCTAATTTTGTTTTCTAGAATTTATCATGCAGTTGATAATGCTGTTCCTTGCCATATGATATTTGCTCTGACCATCCTGTCCTTCCTTGTATTGTCCTTCAGAGAACTCTAATCTATCCTTGGAAACCAGTAGCAGGAACTTTTTTATGTTGCACAACCTCATGTTTTATATTTTAAAATTCTGCTACAATTATGAAATATTATGAATCCAACAAAAATTCCAGTCTCAGCTGCTATAATTTTGCCCATGATTTGGTAATTTTGAGGGAAATAAATATGTTGCTGGAAGATCATAGTCACCCCAGTAAAGATGCTTGTTCTCTCACGCACCTAAGAAAGTCTGCTAACTTTATATAATGACAAGCCATTAAACAAGAATGAGAAAAAAATAATAAATAAAACTTGTTTCTAGTTCATAAGAGGTAATTTTCTTATAACTTCCTAACACATTCTCTCCCAAAAAAGTATTGTGGTAACTTTGAGAAAACAAAATTTATCTGTTTATTCTCTTGTTTAATTTACTACAAATAACATGATTCAAAACAAGTCATTAAAAAACATCTAAGATTAGCAATTATCCCAAAACCAGTTGTATTATTTCCATTTTCACATTTCCACATTAAAAATGCATACAGGCCGTTTTGATTTTTAAGTTCACAACTTTCACTTTATACTTATTGTTTATATATGAATGATATATTTCAATAAAATTGTATTAAAATACTTATAGACAACTTGTAAATTATCAGGCAAAAGTAAAATTGATTCTGTTTTTCTTTTAAATATCTCAAAATATAAGCATTTTTATAGACTGTGTGTCAAAAAAGAGAGCAGTTTTTCCAAAAACCACAGCCCTATTTATACTACAATATTTTAAAGATATACTCAAATACATTACTACACAGCTTAAAAAGACAAAAGCAAACTGGTGTTCCCACATTGTCTAATGACTTCCTGTTTTCCTGTTTAATTTAGTTCTGAGCTCCAGATGATTACAATGACATGGACAAAATTTGCAAAAAATATAGCCATTACTTACCAACTATTTTCATTTAAGAAACATGGGCTCTATCCAACATTTTCTTCAGGGCATCTTTTATATCTTTATTTCTTAAGTTGTAGGTCAAAGGGGTCAACATTTGAATCACCACAGTATAGAACAAGGACACCACTTTATCCTGTTCCAGGGCATAGCTAGTGCTTGGTCTGGAGTAAATGAAGAGAAATGAACCATAGTACAAGGTGACAGGTGCCACATGAGAGCCACAAGTAGAAAAAGCCTTCAGACTGGCTCAATGAATGGTTATAGAAATTGATGGAACACTGAGAATCCTTTTCCTTAGAGGTAAAAACAGGAGACTTCAATGTTGCTATCACTGAGGGAATTGCTATCTCAGCTTATCTGTGTGACAATCCACAGGATCCCTACTGCCACAGACCACAAAGAAGAACAAAAGTTGTGATTGCCAAAGTTCTCAATTGGCAGAGGGCGATAATTTGTGCTAAAAAGCATGGCTTAAAATACTCTATGCTAGAAAAAAATTCTTCTTTTGGCCATTATGCCCGGCAATGAGCCTAAAATTATACTACAAAAATAAAGAATGCTTTCTTAAAACGGCTCCTATTTGATGAGAGAGAATTTCTTCCTAATAGAATAGTAAGGCTCTATAAACTTATTTTTAAAACAAAGTTTTTTCATAATTATTTTAAATTAAAAGTTCTTCATAATAAATTAAAGATGATGGGAATAAGACATTTTAGTTTCCTTCATATTGTCAGGCTATTGAATGCTAGGTACTATTTTTGTTGTTTTGTTTTTGTTACTGTTTTTTTTAAAGTTTGATTTTTAACAAAATGTATTCCTGGAAGTAGACAAATGCCGAGAATCAGGAGACCTGGGTTCTGATTTCAGTTATCCACTGCGAGGTTTAAAAGGAATCATCTCCCTAACTTTATTGGCTCACTTGTCTTTCTTAGGTCAGAAAGACTTTATGAGTTCCAATGAGATCACAAATGTGAGAATACACTTTGAAAACTTAGAATTTTTAAATTGGATGTTGTGCTCTCTATAATTATATAACTTCATCTCAGAAATTCCTCCCTCAGATATATTTGCATTAACTCCAAAGGTTTTCCAATTATACCTATGTATGACTTCAGAATTTCATGTTTTTTTCATGTAGAAACTACCCAATCATATTTATTGGCCTTTTTCACATGCTTAGAAATTACTGAGTTTGTTTGCAAAGAATAAATTGGGAATGACAATTGCAAGAGACAGTCTTTCCCTAACATTTCTTGTTTTTTTCTCTAGCTATCAAAGTATAAAATTAATATATACAAATATATACTTACATGAATATGTGTATCAAGACATTTGCACATAAGTGTGGCTTTAAGGTGGCTACTGTGAGACAAGTAAATAGCAAGAATTAAAAATTTGTGAAGAGGAAAAACAAGAACAAGACATAAAAATAGAAACCAAGATGAAACCCATTACACACCAATTCCAATCCATGACTCTGGGTGGGCCCCAAATGTTCGTAAACTTTATACAGCTGTGTATAATCAATTGAGAATGTCCATAAGACTAACAATTAAGTTCTGGGAAAGAGATTGCCTTTCTTGATACTAACTTCAAAAATCATTTTTCAAGAGATTCCTTATAATGAGAAAGAGTGAAATATAATGCATAATTATTTAAAAGTTTTCCTATACTTTCTAATATGTAAAGAAATAAAGGAGAGTTTTCTTGAGCTACGTTTACTTTCCATTAGTTCATAGATATCAAGTTGGCCCCATGCCTTGTTGGATTTGAAGTTTGCTGAAAAGCTCTCTCCACAAAAAAAGACATTCTTGGCTTCCCATCTATAAAACATATTTCTTCACCAGAAGGCTTTCTAAGAACTAGCTGCCTCTCAGAGTGGCCACAAGAAAGGAGCAGATCTCAATGCTATTTCTAAGCCCTTTCAAGGCTAACGAACCTACTGTCTGTGACATTCCATTTGGTACTTTAATCTGATACTCTTTGAATTACATATTAATTATAGCTGTTCAGTATTATACTAATGGCATATGATTTCACTCCCTCTTTTAAGGAACCCCTGTCCTATGCACTGTGTAATGTAGAAAAATAAACATTTTAATTGTCATTAAAGTTTGGCCCAATTCAAGTTTTCTACACATGTACCTACCCAAGGGACTACTACGGCCCCTGCAAGGTAAGCGCAGAGGCAACAGTTGGTACAGAGTGTTTATGAGAATATAAATATACTCAAGTTCATGTCAAATCTCATCTAATTCCCTGTTTTACTGATCAAGAAATTAACGACTGAAGAGAGGACATTCGGGACTTTTTAACTTTCTTCATCAAATATGATTTTAGAAAAAAAATCGTGTTTTAAACAGTAGAACCCCATTATTATCTCATCACATTAAGAATCTTTCTTGTCTTTTGCTTATATTGTGATTGACTATACTTTTTCCTCTGGCTAATTAAACACTAGGCGTACAGACTTGAATATGAAGAGTCACTTGATTTGAATTTGACTGAAGTCCAGAATATCTGACCTTACCTTAGAATAGATATTTTATTCATGCCAAGCATCCTCTTTACAAAGTTAACAATCCTGGGAGAACATATAAGATCGAGCATGCCTTTGGAGTATGCTGCTAAAGAGAATCTTCAAGTACAGTTCTGGTTCCAAGTGACCAATTATGATGCTCACTTATCTTTCTGGAAAGAGGTAGAGATCATTCAACAGGAATATAATGGTCAAATTAATTTAAAATAAGATTAATTTGCAAGTGATATTTATGCTTTTACATGAAAAGAGACTGGCAGGAAATAATAATCTAACAGGATAAAGCACACATAAATTCTCAAGATTTATTTATAGTTCATAATGATTCTGAAAATTGTAGCAAAGAGGCAAATACCAAAGAAATTCAGGCTTGAGACATTAGAATATTTCTTGATAAAATTGACCTATTTTTCAAATAATGAAAATGAGACAATGAATTTATTGATTACCACAAAGCCATATGGTTACTGCAAATCTTATTTTATTTACACATCAGACCATGAGTACATTTATTCAATCAAAATGTGTGATATTTTTCAAGTACCTCTTATGAGTAAGATAAGTAAGATGTTGGAGGAGTTTAAGCAATGATGCAAAGTAAGGATTTAGGTTAGCTTAGTAAGTATTAAGAGGCAAGGTCAAGACAGAGGTTGTCTAAGTATGAATCCTAGGTCTACAATTTACTGTTTGCATGGTGAAGAGAAATACATTTAAACTTACCAAGTCCCCAGTTTTCAATATTAACTAAAAACATCAAAAGGCAATCAAAACAAAAATAAAGAAAATTGGAGAGAGAGAGAAAGAGACAGAGTTTTTCACTGTGTAACTGACAGCCTTGTGGTGGAGAAAGTGAAATAATTATAATAATCTATAATTATACATTATAAGTGCTGCAAGGAAAATTATAAGATGACATGGAGTGCATTAGAAGGGCTGACATAGTGAGGAATCTTAGGGATTATTTATCTGAAATAATATTTATCCAGAACACTGAAGGATGATAATAGGATTTGACTAATCAGAGAGAGTGATGATAGTAGAGTGCCAGGTTCAGGGAGGACAGAAAGCAGTCCTACAAAGGCTGTATCAAGTGTCGGGTTCCAACATGAGAAAAGGCACTGTTGTATTTAAAGAAGAAACAAAAGCAGTATATATGGTAATAGAATAATTTCATTTTCTATTTATATTTTTATTTTCTATTTCTATAATTGTATTTCTCTGGGTAACTGTAGGAGACTTTGGCCCACACAGACTGAATAGTCAGACACCTGTAGCTCCATCCTCACCCCCAAAGAGGGAACAAGGAGAGCTAGGTTTCCTCAGACATTCTGGGTAATGGCAGCCACTTTTGACCTACACAGCCTGGACTGGTGGGTAATTATGGATCCACCCCCACCATCCAGTATGATATTAGGGGGCTTGGGTTTCCTTAACCTTTCCAGGCAATGGCAGGCAATTTCAGCCTGCATGGACTGGACTGTTGGATGCCTGTGGATCTACCCCCAACCCCAATAGGATAGAAGGGGCCTTGTGTCTGCACAGCCTCTCTGGAAAATAGCAGGTACTTTTGGTCTACAGGGACTGAACTGTTGGGTGCCAGTGGATACACCCCCATGCCCTAATAGAATAAGAGGGGATTGGTGTTTCTTCAGCCTCTCTGCGCAAAGGCCGGTATTCTTGGCCTAAAGGGACTGAACTGTTGGGTGCCCATAGATCCACCCCCACCACCCAGTAGAATAAGAGGGGGTTGGTGTTTCCTCAGCTTCTCCGGGCAACTGTGGGTACTTTCAGCTTACAGGGACTGAACTGTTGGGCATCGGTGGTTCTGTTCCCAACCCCTAAAAAGCAGGGGAGACAGTGCTCCCTCAGCCTTTCAGGGTAACTGCAGGCATATTCAGCCACACAGATTAGATTGTTGGGCACTCCAGAGGATCCATCCCTACCTCAGGCTGGGAGGGATGTTGACTGGTGCTACATCAGTCTACCTGGACAGCTGTGATCATTCTGGACCACATGGTATAGATTGCTGCTCACAATTGCAGTTTCATCCCTGCCTCAGGTAGGGGAGAATAGCTGTGAAGCTTCATCAGTCTCTCATGGGCAAGTATAGATATTGCTGGCCTGCACAACTTGGATTATTACACATGGATGCAGCTCTGTACCTACCCATAGGCAGAGGAGAGAAAGGTGGAAGAAGCTTCATCAATTCCTGGGGCAATGCAGCCAATTTCAGCTTCCATAGCTTACAGAACCAACAACATCCTCAGCTCCTACTACACAAACAGCAAAGGAAAAGAGAAAAGAAAGCCCTCAACTAAAGGGAGAATCTGCACCGAGAATAAATACATTTAATAAGCCAGATGTCAAGACACCAACAAAAAATTACAATCCATACCAAGAAACAGGAAGTTATGGCCCAGTTAAAGGAACAAGATAAGCCTCCAGATGACATAAAGGAGTTGAGACAGCTAATCATAGATGTTCAAACAAATGTCCTTAATAAATTCAATGAGATGGCTAAAGAGATTAAAGACATTAAGAAGACACTGAGTGAGCAAGAAGAAGAATGTGAAAACCTATATAGAAAAGTAACACGTTACGGGAATGAAAGGCACAATAAATGAGATTAAAAATACACTGGAGGCATATAATTGCATAGTTGAGGAGACAGAATAAAGGATCAGTGAAGTTGAAGATATGCCTCTGAAAGTGAACACATGAAAGAACAGATAAAGAAAAGAATGGGAAAAAAATTGAACAGGGTCTCAGGGAACTAAATAATGTCAAAACACATGAAAACATATGTGTCATGGGTGTCCCAGAAGGAGAAGAGAAGGGAAAAGGGGCAAAAAAATGTTTGAAGAAATAATGGTAAAAAATTTCTCAATCCTTTTGAAGGACATAGATATCCATGTCCAAGAAGCATGATGTATTCCCATCCAAATAAATCCAAATAGACAAACTCTGAGACACATACTAATAAGATTGTCTAATGCCAAAGACCAAGAGAGAATTCTGAGGGCAATAAGAGAAAAGTGATGCATAACATATAAGGGATATCCAATAGGATTAAGTGACAATTTCTCATCTTCTTGCTTCATTGAAGCAAGAAGGCAGTGATACAATATGTTTAAGACGACAAGGCAATAGAAAAACTGCCAGCCAAGAATTTTATATCTGACAAGATTATCTTTTAAAAATGAAAGAAAGTTTAGAATATTCATAGACAAACAAAATTACTGACTTTGCAGGAAATACTAAAGGGACTGTTACAGCCTAAAAAGAAAAGACAAGAGCAAGAAGGTGGGAAGTGTCTAGAAATGATGATTGTATCAGTAACAATAAATGAAAGTGTCAAAAGAGTGGTGAATAAAATGACAGATAAAACCCAAAGGTCAAAATGGATGAAACAAGAACTGCCTTTATTTCATACTAATAACATTGATTGTTAATGGATTGAACATCCCAATCAAAAGGCACAGACTGAATGGATAAGAAAATATAAGCCATCTATATGCTGTCTGCAAGAGACTATCTTAGACCCAACGATACCAATAGATTGAAAGTGAAAGGTTGGAAAAAGATATTTTATGCATGCAGTAACCAAAAAAAAAAAAAAAAAGCTGGGGTAGCTATACTTAGATGAAAAATAGAGACAAGGAAGGGCATTATGTATTAATAAAAAGGTGATTCATCAGGAATAAATAACAATCATAAATGTATATGCACCTATCCAGGATGACCCCAAGATACATGAGGTCAACACTGGCAAAACTGAAGGGATAAATAGACATCTCTACAATTATAGTTGGAGACTTCAGTACACCACTATCAGCATTGGATAGAACATCTGGGAAGAGGATCAATAAAGAAACAGAGAGTTTGAATAATATGATAAGTGAACTAATAGACATATACAGAACCTTGCACCCCAAAACAGTAGTATACACCTTTTTTCAAGTGCTCATGGATCTTTCTCCAGGATAGACAATATGTTGGGTCACAAAGCAGGTATCAATAAATTAAATAAGATTGAAATTATACAAAGCACTTTCTCTGATCATAATGAAATAAAGTTGGAAATCAACAAGAGGCAGAAAAAGGGAAAAATCACATATATAGAGATTAAACAACACACTCTTAAATAATCAGTGGGTCAAAGAAGAAATTTCAAGGGAAATCAATAAATATCTCAAGATGAATGACAATGAGGACACAACATATCAGAACCTATGGGAGGCAGTGAAGGCAGTGCTGAGAGGGAAATTTATAGCCCTCAATGCTTACATTAAAAAAGAAGAAAGAGCTAAAATCAATGATAACTACACAGCTGGAGGAACAAGAAAAAGAACAGCAAACTAATCCCAAAGCAAGGAGAAGGAATGAAATAACAAAGATCAGAGCAGAAATAAATGAAATTGAGAACAAAAAAAGATAAAGACAATTAACAAAACTAAAAGTTGGTTCTTCAAGAAGATTAACAAAATCAACAAACCCTTACCTAGACTTACTAAGAAAAATACAGAGATGATACAAATAAATGAAATAGAAAATAGAAACATTACTACTGACCCCACAGAAATAAAGAGAGATCATAAGAGGATATTATGAACAACTTTATGCCTAAAACGTAAACAATGTAGATGAATTGGAAAAATTCCTAGGAACTTACAACCTACACTGACCCTAGAAGAAATAGAAGACCTCAACAAACCAATCACAAATAAAGAGATTGAAACAGTCATCAAACAACACCCCAAAATGAAAAGCCCAGGACCAAATGATTTCACAGGGAGTTCTACCAAGCGTTCAAAGAAGATTTAATACCAAACTTACTCAAGCTCTTCCAAAAAATTGAACAAGAAGGAATGCTGCCAAACTCATTCTATGAAGCCAATATCACTCTAATACCAAAACCAGATGGAGATATTATGAAAAGTGAAAATTACAGACCCTTTGCTCTGGTGAATAAGGATACAAAAATCCTTGCTAAAATGCTTGCTGCTCAAGTCCAACAACACATTGGAAGAGTTGTTCATCATGATCAGGTAGGTTTTGTACCAGGCATGCAGGGTGCTTTGGCATGGGGCAATCAATCAGCATAATGTACCACATTAATGAATCAAAGAAGAAAAATCACATGATCTTATTGACTGGCACAGAAAGGGTATTTGACAGAGTAAAGCATTCTTTCTTTATAAAAAAATACTACAAAGGATCGAGGTTTAGGGAAGCTTTCTCAACATGATAAAGTCCATATATGGGAGACCCACAGCTGGCATTGTACTCAAAGGTGGAAGACCGAAAGCTTTCACATTGAGATCAGGAACAGGGCAGGGATGCCCACTGTCACCACTGTTGTTTGGTATGGTGCTGGATATTCTGGCTAGAGCAATCAGGAAAGAGGAAGACATAAAGGGCATCCAAATCTGTTTGCAGATGATGTTGTCCTGTATCTAGAAAGTCCAAAAGGTTCTACAACAAGGCTGCTACAGCTAATGGATGATTTTGGTAGGGTGTCAGTGTAAGATCACTAAACAAAAATCAGTGGTGTTTCTATACAAGTGTAAAGCACAATCTGGGGAGGAGTTTAGGGAGAGAATTCCATTTACAGTGGTGTCTGCAAGAGTCAAATATTTAGGAGTGGGCTTAACCAAGGATGTGGAGCATTTGTATCCAGAGGGCTATGGTACATTGCTAAGGGAAGCTGGGAGCCTTAGATAATTGAAAGAACATTCCATGCACATGTATTGGAAAACTGGGTATCATTGAAATGTCAGTTCTACCTAGGTTGATGCACAGATTTGGTGCAGTCCCAATGAAAATACCACCAGCATTTTTTAAACAAATGGAGAACAGAATTGTCAAGTTTGTTTGGTGGGGGGGGGGGAGGCCCTGAATAGCCAGAAATATCTTAAAAAGGAAACATGATGTTGCGGGACTCTCACTTCTGGACTTTGGATCATGTTGTCTGTCTACACTGGTAAAAACAACATGGTATTGGCATAGGGATGGACACATAGACCACAGGGCCTGAACTGATGATTTAGAGACAGACCCTTACTTCTACGACCAGGTGATTTTCGACAGGGCTTTCAGACCCACCCAGCTGGGGCAGAACAGTCTATTCAATGGATGGTTCTGGGAAAGCTGGATATCCATGGCTAGGGAAGAGAGGGAGGACCCCTGTCTTACACCTTGTACAGGAATTGGTTCAGAATGGATCAAAGACCTAAATATAAAACAAGACCCATAGGGCTCCTGGAGGAGAATGTAAGGAGACATCTGCAAGACTTGATGGTAGGTGTTGGATTCTTGAAACTTACACTGAGGTCATGGATGGATGGGACCTCCTCAAACGTAAACACTTCTGTGATTCAAGGGACTTTGTTGAGGGTGAGCCCACTCGATGGGAGAGAATGTTTCGAGACCACATGTCCCATGGGGATTTGATTTCCATTCTGTATGGAGAGATCATACAACTCAACAATAAAAGAGTATGCAATCCAATTGAAAAATGGGCAAAAGATTTAAATAGACATTTCTCCAGGGAGGGGGTACATGATTGCTTTGTAAGTTCTCAACCTCACTAATAAAAATATATTCTAAAAATTAGGGTGGTGTTGGGGTAAAAATACACCAAATATAAGATATCGACTATAGTTAATAGTAATATTTTTATGATGCTTTTGCATAGTTTCTATCAAATGTATCACAACAATGCAAGGTGTTGGTGGAAGGGTGATGAATCGGACCCCTGTATAATGTTATGTATGTTTCTTTTGTAAGTTCACAACCATTACTATACACTTATTGTTTTTGTGTGTTCATGTAAACCCATGACCTCTCAAATGAAAAAAAAGTCTAGACTGGCTGGACGACAGAGAGTTTAAAAAAGAAGCACTAAATTAGGCTGTTAGAGTAGCAGGATCAGACGAAATATGGACTGATTAGCCCATATTAATGATTTTGGAGTATGTCTTCAATGGGGATCCTCTACAGACTTTTAATCATTTTAGTCAGTAAGTCAGGATTGGAAATGCAGCTATCCAGGAAGGAAGTGTGGAAAGTCTTACTGTTTGACATCTTGGACCCCTGTTTCCTGCATACAAAACCAAGTGTTTTTTTTTTGTGATTGTATGAATGGAACAAATACCAGCCTGAAATAAAAGGGACAGAGAATGGAGAGCTTGAAGAAAAAATGATTTCAAAGTTAGACCACGGAAGCTGAAATCTGGACTAAAAACATTTTCTCAGGCCAAGAGAGGGAGCCCACCCACGTGTGTGGAAAGGGTAAGTATGGCCTGTCACTTGAAGAGGGTGGACCTTCCATCCGGTTGTTCAAGGAAAGTGCTTCTACTCCAGGCTTCAGATAGGGTGGAGTCCTTGGGACTGGGGAGAGTTTGGGCATCACTCCACTGTTCTGATGAGTTTGAGCTTGTGTCCCAGAAATTGAGGAGAGTCTGGCCATTACCACAATGTTCTTGGAGGGTAGGCCTAGAGTTCATCCACCACCCAGATGTTTGATGAGGGTGGAGCCAAGAACATGGTCACTGGGCAAGTCCTTGGAAAAGGCAGAGCCTCAAATCCATCAATCACCAAGGACAAGAAACTGTGGTTCTATAGATGACTCTCAGACCTTAAAATCAAGTATGCCATGCAGATTTTTGGAACTGTTTGGGACCTGTGGCAATGGGAATATTTATTCTATGACTGTCGCTGTTTGTATACTGGAAGCAATAACTTGTTTTCTAAGTTTCACAGGTCCACAGCCAGAGGGGAATTTTGCCTCAAGACAGATACACCCATAAGTGGTTTTGATGGGACTTTACTTAATACTGAAATGATTTAAAGCCTTTTAAAATATTATGATTGAATGAATGTATTTTGTCTATAGAAAGAACATTTATTCTTGGGGTCTAGAGGGTGGAATCCGGTAGTTTGAATCTTTTGTGGACCCCCAACAAATATTGTGCTTAAATTAGTCCATTCCTCTGTGTGTAAACATATTGCAAATCTTTGATTATATTAGATTCTGCTAAGGGTCGTTTGATTAGATTATTCTAGGAGGGCCTTGCCCAGGGTGCATCTTAATCCTCTTTCTGGAGTCTTTCATAAATCGGTATTGGTGGAGTCACAAAAAAAGAGAGAAACCCTTAGAAGCTGAGAGAGAAAGCCTGGAGGAGAAGGCAGAGTCCTGCAGATACCACCGTATGCCTTATACAGGAGTCACCAATAACCCACAGCTATCTTCACTGAAAGAGCTCCACTTGATGCCTTGATTTGGACATTTTCTTCAGCCTCAGAATTCTAAGTTTATAAGTTAGAAAATCCATTTTGTAAAAGCCAACCCATAACTAGAATATTGCTTTGGAAGCCTTTAGCAAACTAAATCAGTGGTTTTTATTTGTTTGATTGTAGGTTTCCTTTTGTTCCACTTGTTCTTATTTTTTCCTAGTGGATTATATATTGCTGTGTCCCATGAGGGGGAGTACTGTGTAGAGCCCACAATTGGAGATCTGTTTTTTCATTGACACAGAGTCCTAAAAGAGACATTGTTCTGTGCTTTTTAGAATGGTATTATTATAGTCTCAACAACTTTAAACACTTTGTCTAATATTATGTTAATGTAGAGGGCAAAAGATTTAGAAACCTATTTTCTAAATACTCAATTTGATCTTTATGAAGGAATTTAGGAAGGATGCTGTGACAAAATGTGTTTTGAACAATAGAAAAATAAACAATTTCTTAAGCTTAATCCTTTCTTGTGTGTGGGAAACCATTGTGGATAGAGCAATGAAATATAATAGTTTTAGTGAAAGTGTGGAGTAAATTCTTGAGTTTTGGACTGAACACTATACTGGAGGAGTTATGAAGAGAAACCCACTTGGAGAAGTAGAGGCTAAATGTCAACAGAACCTGGAAGGGAAAGGAGAGGACATGGTGATGTGAAAGGAAAGCCTAGAAATTTCAAGATTCACAGCCCTCAGGAATGCCACCAAAACCCAGGAGGAAGCAAGAAATCCAGCTTCAGAAATTGTGAGATATAGAAGTTTCTTCGTTAAGCCAACACACTGTGTGCTACCTACCATAGCACCAGATAAATTAGGTTAAACTCCACATAAAATAAAAATTTCTAAAATCTAGAATACAATTTCCAACAGACAAAATATTTCATATCTTCTCTTCACACAATAAAATTTGCTTACCAAGTTTCAAAGTAAAATTAAATACATACACACACACACACACACACACACATCCAATTTCTTTTTACCTCTTTTTAAGAACTCTAAACACAAGCAAGAGGATAACTTTTGAGGAAAACCTATGGGTAAAATACCATCTTGCTGAAACTCACAACCCAATATAATAAGTTTAAAATAGTTTATGTTACAAGAAAATAATAAAAATTAAATTATGACTTACACATTGCATTGTTTACATATACCTTGTCAAAATTATTTGAAATATTTGTATAGCTTACAAACATGTCAATAAGAAATAATTTTCAAAATGCAAAAGATACATTTAGCAAATGATACAAAAATGACATATTATCTTTGTGGTCTTATAGTCTCTGTTCCTTTCCTGAAAGCCTCTTTGATATCTTTGTTCCTCACACTATAGCTGAGAGAGTTTAGCAATGGTTTCAAGATGATGTAGAAGAGAGCAGCCACTATGTCTCTCTTTAGAGAATAGGTGGAGCTAGGTCTTGAATACATGACGATTAGGTATCCGTAGAAAAACATGACTGAGATCAAGTGAGAAGCACAGGTGGAGAAGGACTTGTGCCTTACAGAGGCAGAGCGGATCCTCAGGATAGCTGAGAGGATGTTGAAATAAGAAATTAAGATGGCAAGTAGGCTGGAGAGGACTGTGAATCCCACCATACCCAGAAGGACTTTTTCATACATCCAGGAGTCTGGAAAGGATATTTTTACCAATGGTGGTGCATCACATAAGAAATGGTCAAAATATATTTTTACCACAGAAACTCAGGCGGGAAGTGTTGGCAGTATGGATTATAGCATTTATGAAACCTCCTAAGTAGGCACAAGCAACAAGACCAATACAGAAAGACCTGGACATTTTACCTGAATATCGTAATGGGTTACAAATTGCCACATGGCGGTCATAATCCATGCCTGCTAGGAGATAGCACTCAGTGTAAACTACAATACAGGAAAAGAAGAACTGGGCTCCACATCCAGCTAAAAACATACATTTATCTTCTGAGACACAAATAGACAGGATTTCAGGGGTATACAGAGATGTGTACCAGAAGTCCAGGAAAGATAGATTACCAATGAAAAAGTACAGAGGTGTGTGTAGGTGGGAACCAAACCAGATTAACCAGGGTCATGTTCCCTAACAAGGTTACCAAATAAAGTATCAGAAATATTCCAAATAGAATCAGCTGCAAATGGGGATCTGTGGTGAAACCACCAAGATGAATTCAGTCAGGATAGTGTGATTTCCCTGTTCCATGGACATGGTGGAAAAAACCTGAATAATTATGAGGGAAAAAAATGATTTAGAGACATAGATACTGCAAGAAGCAAGCAAAGGCATCATTTAAATCAACAATCACTGAGAGACTTTCTTATTCCTAACTATCAAGAAGTATAAAATTTCAGTCTGTGATTTGAGAGGAACACTGAACTAGAAGTCAGAATCTGGATTTAAAACTAAGAATCTTCACTTATTAACTGTAAATAGGGGCCAATCCCATATTCTCATCAGATAACTAAGTAATATGGAGCCCATAAAGTTTATCAATAGCTTCTGAAAGCTCATCTAATAAAGCAAAGTAGACATACATGAAAATGTCAAGCCAATGTTTGGCACATTCTGGGCACTCAAAAAATGTCAGGATCCTAATGCATATTATTGAGAACTTCTTCTGAGACAGGCATTTTGGAGATATGTATATAAATACCAATATAGAGCTACTTCTCCTGCCATTATTACTAAAAACAGCCAAAATTGTATATTATTCACTATTTACCAGTTACCATTTTAAGTCATACTTAACCCACTTAATCTTCACAAGAACTCTACAATTTACATATTATGATGATTCTCTTATTAGAGTTGATGAAACAGACGTTTAAGAGGTTAAATAACAAGCTCAAGGTTGCAAATCTTGTAAACACAAAACTGGTGTTGAAACCCAGAATCTCCTTAATCAAAAGCCTATGTTCTAAGCTGGCAAACCATTTTCCTCTTTTATAAGAAATATTTTTCTCTCTCTGTTTTCCTGACAAAGGCAGTGTCCTAGCCCTCTGATAACCTGATTTTTTTTTCCCATTTAAAACAACTTTAATGGACAACAGCCATCGCAGGGAATGGAGAGAGCCTGCAGCTGCAGGCAGGATAATCCCATCCACCATATCCATGGAATATAAGCCCACTCTCACTTGGAGGTGGAGTGGACATCACCATTCCAGTCCCCTCAGGATTGGGGGAAGAGCTATGGCCTAGAGTGGACTTAATGGTATTCTATTGTAGACATATTGTGATTCAAGCAATGGAAGAAATTATAACAGTGAGGTGTAGCCAGTGGCCACTAGATGCTTTCAGGGCAGGGAGGGGAAGGACAGTTGTAACACAGGGGCTTTTTCAGGACTTGGGGGTTGCCCTGAGTGACGTTGCAGTGATGGATATAGGCCATTTTACAT
>JAQZBX010065165.1:0-16364 GCA_029593785.1 Cabassous unicinctus | reverse complement strand
ATAAAATTGTGAAGCCTCTGTGGAAGTCAGTTTGGCAATTCCTCAAGAAGCTAAATATTGAACTGCCATTTGATCCAGCAATCCCATTTCTATGAATATATTCAGAAGAACTGAAATAAAGGGCATGAACAGACATTTGCACACCAATATTCATAGTGGCATTATTCGCAATTGCTAAAAGATGGGGGGATCAATCCATGTCCATCGACCAATAAACTGATAACAAAGTGTGGTATATACATATGATGGTATATACATTCAGTTGTAAGAAGCAATGAAGACAGGATGCATAGGACAACATGGACTAACCTTGAAAATATTATGTTCAGTGAAGTAAGCCAGACACAAAAGGACATATACTGTATGTCTTACTAATATGAAATAAATATGATGAGTAAACACATAGAGTTAAACTATGAAGTATAGGTACTAGAAAAGAGAATAAGGGTTGAGAAGAGGGAGCTGACTCTGAATGTTTGTAGAATGTAAATAAAAAGGGGGACTGTAATTGTGTAGAAATAGATAGAATTGATGGTAACAAATTATAGTGAGTATAACTAACACTGCCAATTCATAAATGTAAATATGGGTGAAAGGGGCAGTCTAAGAATGCTACAGTATAATCTAGGGACTGTATAACATAGTGATTTCAGTGATGCATGATGGATGATGGATGATGATTGTGATTAATATTACAAATATAAGAGTGTTCCTCTATTATAAGTTGATAAGAATATTGAAATACATGGGAAAATACAACTAATATAACACAGAGACCACAGGTAACACTATTTTTGTAATTTTTTATAACAATGGCCAAGAAGATATTATAACATTGCTAAGGGTTAAAAATGGGGGCATATAAGGGGTATGGGACTTTTTCTTTTGGAGTAATTCTTAAATGGAGTGAGCTGTTGACAGCACAACTCTGGATTAAACTGAAAGCTATTGATTGTTCACTTTGGATGGATTGTACAAAGGAGGATACCATATAACCCAGTGAACCCCATGGTGAATGATGGACTGTGGTTAACAGAACAAATATGAGATTGTTGTCTTGTAAACTATAGTAAATATGCAATACTAATACATGCTGTTAATAATAGGATGGTTTGTGGGAAAATACACCAAATATAAGCTATGGACTATAGATCACAGTAATATTATGATGACATTCTTTCACCATTTGTAATAAATGTCACAACAATGTAAGGTGTTGTGGTGGGACAGTGTATGGAAATCTTGTATGATATGCATGATTGTTCTTTAAAAATAGTCAAATGCAAGGCAAAAAAATAAGGCAATGAGAAGCACATTTACAAGGTGTGTTTCTAGGTTTTATACATGCCTTAATAGTAAGAAGCTCAAGGACAGGAATGGTTTATTAATTCAGTGGGCCCAGACTACTGGGAGATGTACTGATCACCTGATAATTGCAGCATTTCTCTTTAGAATCCCAGATTTCTTTTTTTGCAAAGCCTTTAATTATATTCTCCATTATCCTAAAACAACTGGACAACTTTTGTAAGTACACATTCAATAGTTAGTTAACACATTCTACATTTTACATCAAAAATAAAACTCAGCCATCCAATGAACCTCCCCATTGCCTCAAATGGAACTCAATCAACATCTTTTCCTTCTCATTCTGGCCATGGCATTTTCATCACTAGCAACCTTCAAAAGCATGTCACTTAAATATTTACCATTTTTTTCTTTCCATTACAAATTATTCCTTTCAGTTTGCTCTTCACATTAGCATTTTAAAAATTTATTTTGGTGTCCAGCACTATTTAGTGTCCAGCTAAATTTACCAAAAGCTAATTTTGACCTGGAGACATATATAATCCCCTTTGGGGTGAGCAGACCATAGCAACTCATCCTCACACTAGTTCACTAGCACCATGATTTATTAACTTCACCACACTGGCAATTATTTGAAAAAAGTTTTTCTTCCCCATTAGACTGTGAACTTCATGTAGTTAGGAACCTTGCCTGCTGTTCATTGCTGTACCCTAGATGCCTGAATCAGAGGGGGCACTCAACAAATATGTGTTGAATTCATTTATGAATTTATCAAAACAAAAATGGAAAAAGGTAAGGCAGGGGACATCTAGGAATTTTCTTTGTCTGACTCTTCATTCACACACAGGAAAAATAGCAAAACTGAGGCAGCACTCTGGAACTGACATGGACCAAGGAAAAATAAAACAGATAATGCCCAAAACAGAACATAAAGAAAAAAGTTTACCTTTTTATAATAATGTACAAAAGTACTATTCTTAATACATAAATGTGGTTTCTAGGTACCCTCAGGTTGGAACATCCCCTTCTGCTCAAATGCAGGATTTGATTCCCGAAACACATTACCCATCAGCAATTTAGCACCTAAAATATTTCTCTGCAATAAACACTTTTCATCATTAGTCTAAATATCAATTGTTATGAACAGTCTCAAAATGAAAGAAACATGAAAGAGAAAATATACCTTATGCTATGAGAACAAGGAAATGAGACACTTTGTTCCCCACCCTCAGCCTTACTTGTTGAGAATCTGCTATTTTTAACAGCACAATAAATGGTTTATATAATGTTTTTCATATTAAAGTTTTTAATTTAAAATAGTACATTGATTAAACATTTTTAAAAAACTCATGTTTCTAGAATATAGACACAAATAAATATTGTCATATATATTTTCATGCATATCAAATTTGATACATATTAATAAAGCATAAATCCATCCAAAGTGTACAATCAATGGTATTTGGTATAATCACATAGTTGTGCATTCATCACTTCAATCATTATTAGGGCATTTCATTATTCCAATAGTAAAAAAAGGCTAATCACGTCTCAATTTCTCTACACTTCCCCTGCCATCTAATTTATTTGCAATTATATTTTGCAAAAAAGGTTTATATGTGCAATATTACCCATATTCATATTTCACATGAGGTTTTCAGTCCCATTTACATTTTTTAGCTTTCCTTCTAGTAACATACATGTCCTTAGACTTTTCCTTTCAACCACTGGCACACCAATGTAGTGGTTCTGGTAGTTAAAAACACTATGATGTGTTTTCACCATTTTATATTCATTTTCAAAGACTAACAACCTTTTTACCAAGTCTTTTGTCCATTTTTAATAGGCAAGTTTCTCTTTTTATTGCTGAGTTGTAGAATTTCTTTACATATCATGGAAATTAAACCCTTATCAGATAAGTGATTTCCAAATATTTTCTCCCATTGAGTTGGCTGTCTTTTTCACCCTTTTGAAAAAGTTCTCTGAGGTGCAATAGCATTTAATTTTAAAGTGGCCCTATTTATCTGTTTTTTCTTTTCTAGCTCTTGTTTTGGGTGTAAAGTCCAAGAAACCACTATCTACCACAAGATCTTGAAGATGTTTTCCTACATTTTCTTCTAGGAGTTTATGTTTGTTGCTTTTATATTTAGGTCTTTGATTCAATTTGAACCTCAAATTCCAAGAATATAAAAAATTCCAATTTTTTTATATGGTATGAGATAGGGGTCTTATTTCTTTCCTTTGGCTGTGGCTATCCAGTTCTCCCAGAACCATTTGTTGAATAGACTGTTCTGGCCCAGCCGAGTGGGCTTGACAGCCTCATCAAAAATCAATGGACTGTACATGTGAGGATCTATTTCTGAGTTCATGATTCAGTTCCATTGGTCAATCTGTCTGTCTGTATTCCAGTATGATGCTTTTTTTTAAACCTCTGTAGCTAAGTAAGATGCTTTAAATCAGGAAGTGAAAGTCCTCCAACTTCATTCTTCTTTTATAAGACATTGTTGGGTATTTGGGGCCCCTTCCCATTCCAAATAAATTTGATAATTGGATTTTCCATTTAGGAAAAAAGGCTATTGGTATATTTATTGGAATTTTCTTGAATCTGTAAGCCAGTTTGGGTAGAATTTACATCTTAACCATATTTAGTCTTCCAGTCAATGAACAAAGAATGTCTTTCCATTCTTTGTTTCCAGTAAACTTCTTCAGTTTCCTTTGCACTTTCCTATCCAGTTTCCTTTTCAGTTTACAGGAAACTGTCTTCTTCAGTTTCCTTTGACAATGCTTTGTAGTTTTCTGAATACACGGCTTTTATGTCCGTGGCTAAATTTATTCCTAAATATTTGATTCTTTTTATTGCTATTATAAATGGAATTTTCCTCCTGAATTACTCCTCGGGTTGGCTGGTCATCAATAGTGTATAGATACGGTATTGATTATTGTTTATTAATCTTGTATCCCACAACTTTGCTGAACTTTATCTATTAGTTCTAGAAGCTTTGTTGTGAATTTTTTGGGATTTTCTAGATATAGGATCATATCATGAGGAAATAAAGTTTTACTTCTTCCTTTCCTATTTGGGTGCCTTTTATTTCTTTATCTAACCTAATTCCTCTAGCTAGAACTTCTAGCACAATATTGAATAACAGTGGGGACAATGGGCATCCTTGTCTTATTCCTGATATCAGTGGGAAATCTTTCAGTCATTCACCATTAAATACAATGTTAGCTATAAGTTTTTCATATATGCACTTTACCATACTGAGAAAGCTTTCTTCTATTCCTGTATTTTGAGTGTTTTTATAAAGAAAGGATGCTGTATTATGACAAATGACTTTTCTGTATCAATTGAGAGGATCATATGAGTTTTCTTCTTCAATTTATCAATGTAGTTTATTAAACAAATTGATTTTCTTCTGTTGAACCACACTTGCATTCCTGGGATAAAACCAACTTGATGGTGCTGTATAAATCTTTTAATGTGCTTTTGTATTTGGTTTACAAGAATTTTGAGGATTTTTGCATCTATATTTATTAGAGAAATTGGTCTGTAGTTCTCTTTTTTCCATAATATCTTTATCTGGTTTTGATAGTAGGGTGGTATTGGCTTCATAGAATGTGTTTGGTAGCATTCTTTCTTGTTCAATATTTTTCAAGAGCTTGAAAAACACTGGTATTAGATTATCTTTCAATGGTTAGTAGAATTCACCTGTGAAGGCATCTGGTCATGGGCTCTTCATCTTGGGGAGGTTTCTGATGATTGTTTCAACCTCTTGTGATAGGTTTCTTGTGGTCTTCTATTTCTTCCACGGTCTGTGTAGGTTGTTCATGTGTTTCCATGAATTTGTCTATCTCATCTACATTTTCTAGTTTTTTGATGTATAGTTGTTCATATTATTCTCTTAGGTTCTATCTTATTTCTGCAGGATCAGTGATCTCTTCCCGATTTTATTTTCTTTTTTTCTTTGTTAGTCTAGCTAAGGGTTTAGCAATTTAGTTGATCTTCTCAAAGAACTGACTTTTGGTTTTGTTGATTTTCTCTATTGTTTTTATGTACTTGATTTCATTTTTTTCTGCTCTAATAATTAATATTTCTTTCTTTTGGCTTGATTTGGGATTAGCTTGTTGTTCTTTTTCTAGTTCTCAAAAGTGTGCAGTTAGATATTCAATTTAGCTCTTTCTTCTTTTTTAATGTAAGCATTGATGACTATAAACTTCCCTCTCAGCACTGTCTTTGCAGTGTCCCATATATTGATATGTTGTGTTCTCATCTTCATTCATTGCAAGACATTTACTGAATACTCTTGCAATTTCTTCTTTGACCCACTGATTATTTAAGAGTATGTTTTTTAATCTCCATATATTGAATTTTCCCCTTTTCCATCCATTATTGATTTCCAGCTTCATTCTGTTATGATCAGAGAAGTGTTTTGTATAATTCCCATCTTTTTTAATTTATTGAGACCTGTCATGTAACCCAACATATGATCTATCCTGGAGAAGGATCCATGAGCACATGAAAATAACGTATATCCTTCTGTTTTGGGGTGTAATGCTCTATAAATATCTGTTAGGTCTAGCTCATTTATTATATTATTCAAGCACTGATTCTTATTGTTTTTCCATTCTGTTTCTTTACTTATCCTCTGTCCAGATGTTCTATCCAATACTGAGAATGGTGTATTGAAGTCTCCAACTATTATTACAGACATATCTATTTCTCCCCTCAGTTTTGCCAGTGTGTGCCTCATGTGTCTTAGGGCATGCAGATTAGGTACATAAATATTTAGTATAATTATTTCTTCTAGATGAATTGTCCCTTTTTTAAAATAATGACCTTCTTCATCCCTTAGAACAGGTTTGCATTAAAATCTATTTTGTCTGCTATTAGTATTGTTACTCCAGTTCTTGTTTGGTTACTATTTGCATGGAATATCTTTTTCCAACCTTTCACTTCCAACCTGGTTGTGTCCTTATGTCTGACATGAGTCTTTTGTAGGTAGCATATAAATGGCTCATTTTTACCAATCCACTCTATTAGTCTCTGTGTTTTGAGTGGGGAGTTCAAGCATTAATATTCAATGTTATTAACTGTAAAGGCATTAATATTTCATCCATTTTGACCTTTGGCTTTCCATTGTTACATCTTACTATTGTCTGCCTTTTTACCCTTTAATTTACTCTTCCTAATAATCTTCATTTCTACACTCTTCTCCAAGTCTCTTGCCCTTGTTTTTCCCTTTCAGGCTGCAGCATTCACTTTTGTATCTCTTCTAACTCTGGTATTTTGGTAACATACTATCTCAGTTTGGTTTGCCTGTGAAGACTTTAAACTTACCTTAAGTTTTAAAGTACAGTTTTGCCAGATAATTTGTGGCTAGCAGTTTTTCTCTTTCAGTACCTTAAATACATCATACCACTTTCTTCTTGCCTCCATGGTTTCTGATGAGAGGTCAGCCCTTAATCTTATTGAGGTTCCCTTTCAATTGATAAATACACTTTGGGGCACTGTCACTGAGCATGGATTAACATTTACATGGTAGATTGCATTTTCTCCCACACAATTCTGTAGTTTATAGGAAGATATATAATGTCCTTTATCTGTCATTGCAGTATCATTCAGGATGATACCCAAATCCCAAAAAAGTTCCCATATTACACCTGTTTATCCCTCTCCCTACTCCCAGAGCCTTCAGTGGCCACTGCCACCACATCATTGTTGTAATTTCTTCCACTGCTAGAATCACAATAAGTTTATAATAAAATACCAGTAAGTCCACTCTAGTCTATAGTTCACTCCCCAATCCTAAGGATCCTGGGACGGTGATGTCCAGTCCACTTCTAATTGAGAGGCAGCTTCAATCCCTTACACCCAATGGATGGGACTCTCTTGCTTGTAGTTGTACACTCTCTCATTTCCTCGCTATGGTGGTTTTCAATCCTCACCTCCTTGTTAGTTGTCCTGCGTGAGTCCAGTGAACTGGAGAGTAGATACTGCAACTCCACTGAGGCTTAGTGCCCAAGTGGCACATGGACAGCCCAAAGATTCAAGTCTCTTGGAAATAAACCTTCCAACTCCAGCACAAAGTATAGGTTCAAATAGAAGGGAGAGATGAGCCATATGTAGGGAAGACATAACTGAGTCCACCTCTATCATTCTCAGCATCATAAACCCCAAAGTAGGACCCACAGGCAAGGAACCAAACTCCAGAGGTATCTGCCCTGACCATAGGACCGGGGTGTCCCCAGAGCCCTCAGGAGCCCCACTATTTGGGGTAGTATCCCCTTTGGAAGTCTATGAGGTCCTACTGAGAGGTGCATGAGCATTAGCTCTGGGATGATCTCCCGACTCACTTTGAGGTCTCTTAGCCATATAAACTCATTTGTCTTTAACTTTTCCCCTTTTTATTCAAGATCTTTTTCCAGTTGCATTGCTAGATGGTGGTTGGTAGTAATCCCTTGGTGCCAGGGAAGCTCATCCCAGGGAGTCATGTCCCACACTGGGGGAAATGTAATGCATTTATACACTGATTCTGGCTTTGAGAGAGGCCACATTTGAGCAAAAAGGTGGCTCTCAGGAGACAACTCTTAGGCACCCAACAACACTATGCTAAGTTTCAATTTCAAAAGCAAATGCTCACAAGCATCATCATCAATTTCAACGTCCCATCAATGGATGATCCTCCTTCACCAGTCATTTCCCCTGCACTTGGGGGATTGTTGCTACTCCATTAGAGAACATGGCAGAGCTCTGCAGGATGGGAATTTAGTAGTATTTTGGTAATTATGTGAATCTACTCACACTGTGACAATGTCCCATGAACATATGAACATATTTATATAAATTAAATGTACATCCAGGTGAACTTCCTCCTGTGTATCCTCCATCACTGTCACCCCACACCAATGATCCTCCTCTGCTCCACTTGTAACCCTTCTGTGATCCACACCTTATTCAAAACTGAAGCCAATAAAACAGCCAAATACAATTGATAGGAAAATGAAATAATGATAGATTTGAATATAAGAAATAAAATGTGAAATAATTTTAAAAACTAAAAATAACAATATTAAAAAATTGGGATACTAAAAAATAATGAAAAATATTTAAAACAATTTTTTGACATTTTGCCTTTCATCACTGTACTATCAGTTCTCCTGTATGTACAGTGATATTTTCTTCCATTTATTCCCCACTGACTTAGTTTTTGCATTTTGTTTTCAAAGAAGTTTTAGGTCACAATAAAGTCACATAAAGAATACAAGGAATTCCCATATACCCAACAACCTACCCCTTTTCCCCCATCTCATATTAATACCTTTTATATGTGAATGGTACATTTGTTACAATTGACATACATATAGTGAAACTTAGCTACTAACCACGGTCATTGGTTTACATTATGGTTTACATTTTAAACTGTACTGATGGCCTGTGTCCATCATTGTAAGATCATGTAGAACATTTCCATGGCCCACTTATATACTCCCTGTTCTATCTATTCTATTCCTTCCTCCCCTCCCCTCAGGGCCCATGGTGACCACCCAGCTTCACTCCTTGGTTGACAAGGTTCATAGTTACTTATAACAACACTGAGGTTGTGACACAGTGGTTTCTCCTCCCCTATTAGGAATCACCCATGCTTTTGAGAGACTCCCGTGCTTCTCAGAAAATATCGGTCCTCCGCAGGATGGGAGTGCAACTCCTTCCCACTCATTATGTGGGTTTCCACCCACTGATACAACACATGGGACAAAATGATCACTCACACACTCCCTAGAAACCTGCTGCAGGTACACCCTGTTCCAAATGACCCCCTGATCCAACACCCTAAGCCAGTAACCCTTCCTTGTCATGTTGCCATAAGTGTTCCTAACTTTGTACTTTAAACCATATACCTGCGAATCTCCAGTTCCCTCAACCCTCCTCCAAGTTCCATTGACCATCCAACCCATGTTCCCTACTCTACCCAGGTGTCAAACATGTACCACCCAACTAAATACTTTCACTACATTCCTGTCATATCCCTTCAATGTCCAACTGCCCACTTCCACCTTATTATAGATTACATCCATATAGACATTGGCTTACAACCTTTTCCCTCTATATTACCTGTAAACCTATCTTCCAGAAAATAGCTAAGTCTGCTCAATTTGCTTAATTCATATTAGTGAGGTCAAGTAATATTTGTCCTTCAATTCCTGACTTGCTTCACTCAACATAAGGTCCTCAAGATTCATCCATGTTATCCCATACTATTCTTTCTTATAGCTGAGTAATATTCCATTGAATCCATGTACCACATTTTGTTTGTCCATTCATCTGTTGATGGGCATTTGGGTTGACTCTAGCTTTTGGCATTAGTGAATAATGCCTCTGTGAACATTAGTGTGAATATATCTGTTTGTGACCTTGTTTTCAATTCTTCTGGGCATATACCCAGCACCAGAATTACTGGATCATATGGCAGTTCTACAGTTAGTTTTTCAGGAACTGCCAAACTGTCCTCCACAATGGCTTTACAATTGCACATTCCCACGAGCAGTGGATGAGGGTTCCCATTCCTCCACATCCTCTCCAATAGCTGTATTCCTCTGTTTTTTTGATACCCGCCAATCTAATGGGTGTAAGATGGTATATTACTGTAGTTTTTATTTACATTTCCTTAATAGCTAGTGATGTTGAGTACCTTTTCATGTGCTTTTTAGCCATTTGTATTTCTTCCTTAGAGAAGTGTCTTTTCAAGTTGCTTGCCCATTTTTTAAATGGGTTGTTTGCCTTTATACTTTTGAGGTGTAGGATTTCTTTATAAGTGCTGGCTATTAGTCCCCTATCAGATATATGGTTGCCAAATATTTTCTCCCATTGGGTCAGCTGCCTTTTTACTTTCTTGATAACCTCCTTTGAAGTGCAAAAGCTTTTAATTTTGAGGAGATCCCATTTATCTATTTTTTCTTATACTGCTAATGTTTTGGGTGTGAAGTTCATGAAACCATTTCCCAATACAAGCTCCTGTAGATGCTTCCCTACACTATCTTCCAAAGTTTTTTACGTCTTGGTTCTTATATTCAGATCTTTGCTCCATCTTGAGTTGATTTTTGTACAAGGTGTGAGATGGTGTTCCTCTCTCATTTTTGAATATGGATATGCCATTGTTTAATCACCATTTATTGAAGAGGCCATTCCCTCCCAGTTGAGTGGGCTTTGTCACCTTGTTGAATATCAGATGACTGTATATGTGGTGATCTATATCAGAACTCTGAATTCGGTTCCATTGGTTGGTATGTCTATGGGGAACCACCAACCCCAGGAATTCCTTTTTCCTTGAAGTCCCATTTATCTTTAGAACTTAAAAATATGAACATTAAATTAAGTATAAAGAGGATAAAATTAAATCATCCAAATAAAATAAATTCTAATCTGGGTTTATTCAGAATCCAGCAAGGAAAAATATCTGAAGCCCAACTATGCGACTGAACTATTCTCTGGTAATACAGAACCTGAATGTTTCACCCATTTAATATATCCATCAGTCTTCCTCTTTTCAATATTTCTCTTATTTTTTCCTACACTGCATTCATTCTATTGTCAAAACAAATGTTCATCAATAAATATGCAGTTAGCTTTATGCCCAGTTAAACTGTAGGAATTTATAAATATATATTTCCAAAAATGATAATGAAACTACTTTCCTAAATCAATTCAAAAAATTTAAAGAAAATATGACCAAAGACATAAAAGATATTAAGCAGACACTGGGTGAATATAAAGAACAATTTGAAAGCCTGTAATTAAATATAACAGACTTTATGGGAATGAAAGACAAGATGGATGAGATTAAAAATACATCAAAGGCACATAAAAGCTGATTGGATAGGCTCAAAGACAGAATTAGTGATTTTGAAGACAAAACATCTGAACTAGAAAAGACAGAACAGAAGGAGAAGATAATGAAAAAAAAATGGAACAGGGCTGCAGGGAACTGAATGACAATGTGAAACACACAAACATATGCATTATGGGTGTCCCAGAAGGAGGAGAGAATAGAAAAGGGGTAGAAAGTATACTTAAGAAAATAATGAGCAAAAACTTATGAAAAACATAAATATCAATATCCAAGAAGTACAACACATCCCAAACAAAATAAATATGATTAGACCTACCCCAAAATACCAACTATTCAGAATGAAAAATATCAGAGATAAAGAGAAGATTCTAAATCAACAACAGAAAAGTGTATCATCACATACAAGGAAACGTCAATAAGATGATAAGTGCCAACTTCTCATCAGAAACCATGGCAGTGAGAAGAAAATGGTATGACATATTTAAGGTACTGAAAGAGAAAAATTGCCAGCCAGGAATTCTTTATCTGGCTCATTCAAAAATGAGGATGAGGTCAAAATCTTCAAAGACAAACAAAAACTTATAGACTATGCTACCAAAAGACCAGAATTACAAGAGCTACTAAAGGGAGTGCTGCAGTCTGAAAAGAAAAATCAACAGCAGAAGACAAGGAGAAGAGGGTAGAAATGAAGATTATTAGGAAGGGTAAATTAAAGGATAAAAAGACAGACAATAGTATGATGTGACAACAGAAAAGCAAAGGACAAAATGGATGAAGTAATGCTTTTACAGCAATAAAACTGAATATTAATGACTTGAACTCTGCAATCAAAAGACAGATTGATAGAATGGATAAAAAATATGACACACACACACACACATATATATATATAATCTACTAGAGACTCACCTCAGATGTAAGGACACAAAAAAAGTTGTACATGAAAGACTGAAAAAAGATATTCCATGAAACTAGTAACCAAAAAAGAGCTGGAGAAATGATACAAATATAGGACAAAAGAGATTTTAAGTGCATAACTGTTATAAGGGATGAAGAAGGTCATTACATATTTTAAAAAGGGTCAATTCAAGAAGAAATAACTATACTAAATATTTATGCTCCAACCTGAGTGCCCCAAGATACTGAGGCACACACTGCGAAGCTGAAGCGAGGAACAGACTTATCAACAATAATAAATGGACCTAAATAGAGGGGCTCCAGAGGGCTCTGGAGACACCCAGGTCCTATGTCAGGGTGAATAGCTCCGGAGCTGGTTGCCTTTTCAGTGGGCCCTACTTTGGAATCTGTGCTCCTGAGAGTGACAGAGTTGGACTCAAATATGTCTTCCCTGTACATGGTTCATCTGTCCCTTCTATTAAAACCTATACGTGATGCCGGAGTTTGTTGGTGTACATGCAGAGACTGGAGTCTTTGGGCTATCCATGTGCCAGCTGGGCCTGGAATATTGGTGGAGCTGCAACTCTTGCTCTACAGCTCAATGGACTCACCCAGGACACCTGGTGGGGAGATGATGATGGACAATGGCCATCCCAGGGAATGGAGAGAGTCTGCAGCTACAGGCAGGATAATCCCATCTTATCCATGGGATATAAGTCCCCTCTCACTTGGAGGTGGAATGGATATCACCATCCCAGATTCCTCAGGATTGGGGGAAGAGCTATGGATTAGAGTGGAATTCCTGGCATTCTGTTAGAGACATATTGTGATTCAAGCAAAGGAAGAAATTCAACATTAATGCGGAGCAAGTGGCCACTGGACCCTCTGGGGGCAGAGAGAGGGAAAAGCACTTGTAATACACAGGTATTTTTGGGATTTGGGAATTGTCTTGAGTGACATTGCAATGACAGATAGGCTATTTTATATCATCACATAACATGCAGAACTGTGGGGGAGAGAGTGTGGACTACAATGTGAACTATGGTCTATGCTTAATGGCAAAGCCCCAGGTTGTGCATATCCATTGCAGGTGATGTGCCACACTAATGAAGGATGTTTATGTGGGAGGTTGTGGGAGGTGTGGGAGGTGGGGCGTATGGGAATCCCTATAATTTTTGTGTAACATTTATGTAATCTAAGTATTTTTTTAGAAAAACATAAAACATAATAATAATAAATGGAGAATTTAATATCCCACTCTGTATTGGATAGAACATCAGGACAGAGAATTAATAAAGAAACAGAGAGCTTGAGTAATATGTAAATGAATGAGACCTAAGAGGCATCTCTAAAGCATTGCACCCCAAAACAGTATGATATACATTCTTTTCAAGTGGTCATGGATCATTCTCGAAGGTAGACCATGTGCTGGGTTATAAGAAAAATCTCGATAAATTTAAAAAGATTGAAATTATACAAAACACATTCTCTGATCATAACAAATGAAGTTGGAAATCAATAATGGATGGAAAAAGGGAAAGTTCAGAAACACATGGAGATTAAACAGCACACTAAATAATCAGTGGGTCTAAAGAAATTGCAAGAGAATTCAGAAAATATCTTGAGACAAATGAAAATGAGAACACAACATATCAAAATCTATGGGACACAGCCAAGGCTGTGTGGAAAGTGAAATTTATAGCCCTAAATGCTTACATTAAAAAAAAAAAAGAAACAAAGAGCTAAAATTGAAGATACAAATTCACATTGTGAAGAACTAGAAAAAGAACAGCAAACAAATTCCAAACAAAGCTAAAGTAAAGAAATAGCAAAGATCAGAGCAGAAATAAATGAAATGGAGAAAAAAAGATCAATAGAGACAAGGAGCAAAACCAAAATTTGCTTCTTTGAAAAGATCTATAAAATCAACAAACCCTTACCAAGACAGACAAAGAAAAAAAGAGAGAAGATGCAAATAAATAAAACCAGAAATAATAGGGGCAGTATTACCACTATCCCCATAGAATTAAAAGAGATCATAAGAAGACACTATGAACAACTGCATGCCAAAAAACTAGACAATGTAGAGGAGATGGACAGATTACTAGAAACACACGAACCACCTACACTGACCCTAGAAGAAATAGAAGACCTCAACAACCCAATCACAAGTGAAGAGATTGAAACAGTCATCAAAAACCTCCCAAAGATGAAAAGTGTGGGACCAGATGGCTTCACAGGTGAATCCTAGGAATCATTCAAAGATGATCTAATATCAATCTTACCCAAGCTCTCCAAAAATTGAACAGGAAAGAATGCTACAAATTTATTCTATGACACTATCACCTAATACCAAAAACAAATAAGATACTATGAAAAAAGAAAATTACAGAACAATATCTCTAATGAATATAGATTCAAAAATCCTCAACAAAATACTTGCAACCCAAATGCAAAAGCACAATAAAAGAATTATACAGGAGGGGCAAGATGGTGCGGTTTAGGTGGGCACTCAGCATGACTTTCACAGAGGATAGGTGATTGGGGAAAGGATCCTGCCCGAGTGGTCTGTTCTGAGAGCACACAGAGTGAGAACCTTAGGGACATTGATCTGGAGGGAGCTAGACAGTGAGGTGGATTGCTCAAGATAAAATCATGAGTTTTTCCCCAGCCAGCTGAGACTGACCCTCACGGTAAAGGGCTAGCAAGCCCCAACTCCCACTGGCAATCTGGTGAGAGGGAGCACTCTCCGAGAGTGGGAGGGTTTTGGCAGAAGGTGGAGACGTATTTCCTTTCTGTGGGTTTGGCTATCTAGACCCCCTTGCAGGTTTGGGGAGCAAATCAGCTGGCTTGAAGCAGCACCAGGCTGAGGGGAGAGGCGAATCTGCTGAGGAAGCTTGATTTACCTAAGAGCCCAGTGGAAATGAGGCTTGACTCCAGAGGGGGCAGAGTCAGCCAATTTTATTGTTCTGCGCTGACACGCATCAGAGCTTCAGCTGCCCTGGGGAGGCCAGGAAGTAAGAAGTGCTTGATTAGTTTCCACGAGCCTATTTAGGGTCCGCTCGGTGAAGGGGTGGTCTAGAAGAGGTCTTTTATTGGGTCCCTAATTTCTCCAAAAAAAAAAAAAAGTCACTTAAACCATTTTTTTTAACTTAGTTTGATTGCTAAAATCTGCCTCAAAACCTACAGATAGAACTTTACAGGGTAATTGATTGATGAACACAAGCAGGCTGAGAGGCTCCACAAGGGCCCACGAAGGAACACTGATCTTCCTTAGCCTTGTTTGATTGCTTGCTTCGGTGGTTGTTTGGTTTTTCTTTATTTGTTGTCTCTTGCTTTTCTTTCCTATTTCCCACCACCCCCCATTTTTTTTTAAAATTAGTTACTGCTAGCTTGTCTCTTCTTTGCTGTGCTTCTTACCTGATTTCTCATTCTCTGTCTATATTGATTTTGTCTTGCAACGCTATCTCTTTTCCTTCCTTCATCTGTCTGCCTTCTCCTTTCTGTTGTGGTTCTTACATACCACCTTTTTTCATTAGCCCACAACTTCAAGGGTGTCAATTTCAGTTCTATCTCTTCTGTTTTCTCCTTTTTTTATTATTATTAACTTTTTCCTTTCAGCCCTTTCTTTACTCTCTCTCTCCTCACCATTCTAGCCTTCTAAATCATTATATATATTTTCCTCTATTTGGTTTCCCAGTCCATTGTAGGTACTCCACTTTTTTTTCCTATTACTCTACACTGCCTACATGAGCTAAATTACTAAGTCTTATACAGTTCCTCTTATAAATTTTACCAATATTACTATTATCCTTCTTCCTTTCTCACATCTTTCGATTCCTCTGGCCCTAATCTTTTGCCCTCAAGGGAACATAAAAAGAACCAAGGAAATAAAATAAGAACAAAGTATCAAAGAGAAAACAACACACAGACAGAACCACCAGCTAAATAAAACTCTAGAGCAGAGAGAGAAGCTAATCAACTGAATAAACCCATCAAGATAAACTGATGACTAGAGGGCAACAAAAAATTACAAACAACACTGAGAAACAGGAAGACATGGACCAGTCCAATGAAAGAACTAAAAACCAGGAAGAGATGCAGAACATTCAACAACTAATCAAAGCTGTCCAAACAAATATCATGGACCACCTTAATGAAGTGAAGGAAGAGATTAAGGATATTAAGAACACACTGGGAGAATATACTGAAGAAATTGTAAACATATATAAAAAGAAAATCAATATAATGGTGATCAAAGGCACAATCCAAGAAATCAAAAAGACACTGGATTCACATAACAGCAGATTTGAA
>JAQZBX010065164.1:0-16359 GCA_029593785.1 Cabassous unicinctus | reverse complement strand
TTACAACTGGGGTGGGGGAGGATCATTGATGTGGGGTCTCAGGGATGAGGGATGCATGGGAGGAAGTTCACCTGAGCATAAATATAACGTATATAAAAATATTCAAATATTCACGGGACATTGTCACAGTGGGTGGAGAATCACTCAATAAATGAGAAAATACTGAAATCCCATCCTGGAGAGCTCTGCCACATTCTCTAAGGGAGCAGCAACAGTTCCGCAAGTGCAGGGGCAGTGACTGGCAATGGAGGATGATCCACTGATGGACCTTTGATATTGATGACTAGCCTTATGAGTCTTTGCTCTTGAAATTGAAACTTAGCCTATTGTTATGGGGTGCCTAAAGGTTGCCTCCTTTCAGCCTCCTTGTTGCTCAAATGT
The DNA here is from genome assembly GCA_029593785.1 of Cabassous unicinctus. Classification (NCBI taxonomy): domain Eukaryota; kingdom Metazoa; phylum Chordata; class Mammalia; order Cingulata; family Chlamyphoridae; genus Cabassous; species Cabassous unicinctus. The sequence goes on along the minus strand of JAQZBX010065164.1, from coordinate 15,978 downwards.
GGCCTCTCTCTAAGTCAAACTCAGCATATGAATGCATTACCTTCTTCCCAGTATGGGACATAAATCCCGGGAATAAGCCTCCCTGGCACCGACACATTGCTACCAAGTGCCAACTGGTAATGCAACTGGAAAAAGACCTCGAATAAAATGGGGAAAAGGTAAAGACAAATGTATTTATACGGCTAAGAGACATCAAAATGAGTTGGGAAGTCATCCCAGAGGTAACGCTTACACATATCTCAGTAGGAGCTCATAGAATTCCAAAGTGGATATCACTCCAAGTAGTGGGGCTTCTGAGAGCTCTGGAGACACCCTGGTCCTATGTCAGGGTAGATAGCTCTGGAGTTTGGATCCTTGCCAGTGGGCCCGACTTTGGAGTTTCTGCTCCTGAGAGTGACAGTGTTGGACTCAACTATGTCTTGCCTGCACATGGCTCATCTGTCCCTTCTATTCAAACCTATACTTGGTGCTGGAGTTTGTAGGTGTACGTGCAGAGACTTGAGTTTTGCGCTGTCCATATGTCAGCTGGGCCTGGTACCTTGGTGGAGCAGCAACTCCTATTCTACAGCTCAATGGACTCACCCAGGACAACTGGCAGGGAGATGATGATGGACAACAGCCATTTCAGGGAATGGAGAGAGTCTGCAGATGCAGGCAGGATAATCCCATCCATCTTCCCAGTGGGATATAAGCCCCCTCTCAATTGGAGGTGAAGTGGACATCACCATCCCAGACTCCTCAGGATGGGGGGAAGAGCTATGCACTAGAGTGGACTTAGTTGAATTCTACTATAGACATATTGTGATTCAAGCAATGAAGGAAATTACAACATTGATGTGGAGCCAGTGGCCACTGGAGGCTCCGGGGCAGAGAGGGAAAAGCAGTTGTAATATAGGGGCTCTTTCAGGACTTGGGAATTGTGCTGAGTAACATTGCAATGACAGATATAGGCCATTTTAGACCATCATGTAACATGCAGAACTCTGTGGGATAGAATGTGGTCTACAATATGAACTATGGTCCATGCTTAATGGCAAAGCCCCAGGTTGTGTTTATCAATTGCAATTAATGTGCCACACATTAATTAATGAAGGATGTTTATGTGGGAGGTTGTGGGAGGTGTGGGAAGTGGAGTGTATGGGAATCCCTATATTTTTTGTGTAACATTTATGTAATCTAAGTATCTTTTAAAAAATAAAATAAAATAAAAAAATAAAAGTTTATCAAGTTTGACTTGAAAAAAAAGAAAAAAATTAGCCCAGTGTTTGCTTGACCAAACAATTGCACCATTACCTGGCAGAGTTGACACATTAGGCTAAACATCACAATTAATGGACAATTAAAGAGGAATACAAGAATAAAATTCTCTATATAAGTACAACTGTAAAAAAATCAATTAACTAGGATGGAATTTAACCAATGTTATAAAAGACTTAGAAACTGCAAAATATTGCTGAAAAGTACTTATCCAAGATCATAGAAAATGGAAGAATTTTCCTTGTTCATGGATTTGAAGACTAAATATTTTAAAGGTGTTAATTCTACCCAAAGAAATGCACAGATGCAATGTAATTGAAATAAAAATTCTAACAAATACCTTAGCAACAATAGGAAAAGTCAATCAATAAATTTGTTTAGGCACAAATAGCCAAAACATCTTGAAAAAAAGGATGTTAGAGCACTAATACTACCTAATTTAAAATTTATTACAAGGCTACCATAATCAAAATAACATACACTGGTACAGTGGCAAACATACAGGCTTATGGAATTAAATTGGGATTTCAAAGATAGACCTTTATGCCTATGGCCAGTTGGATTTTTAAAGAAATGGAAAAAATCAATCCTTAAATTTATATAGAATTTCAAGGTTTCTTAAATAACAAAATTGTATTGAAAAGGAACCAAATTGTCACCCATCCCAATACTTCCTGCCAAAGTCTCTCCTGCCAGTCAACAGCCCTCCACACACCTGCTGGGCATCGTTGAAAAGATATAGGTTTTGAGGTAGGCCAACTTTGTATATGCAGCAGTCTGGGACTGGGGAAAAGAAGTTGGTGTGCTGCCAAAGCAAGAGGCAGCCTTCCTGGCCCTCCTGGAGCCATCTTGCAGCTCTGGGCCAAGGCATCTGCCATCCAGCACCTGCCCTTTGACAATCCATGAATGAGATACACTTCTCTTGATTGCTATGGATTGAGTTTACGTATTTAATCTAAAAACACATTTTAGTTGCTTTTGATTCTTCTCTTAATGCAAACAACAATGTAATTCTCATGTATTTTATGCTTCATTTTGCTCACATACAATAATCTATCTAGTCTATATATTTCACATAACACTGTAAGTTGAATGTTCTTTCTTTCTTTTTTAATCTACACACATAATGAGATCTCTGACAAATATATTCTGCTCTGAAAAATGCTCATGCTTTCTTTCTGGGCTTCCTAAAATCTTTTTCATTTTTCAGTTACCTACCATGGAACAATATTATTCTGCTTTCATGTATTTATTTAACTAAGTTTCCCAACTGTATTGTAACATTTCAGGACCTAATCTCTAAAATTTTCCTTTTCCATTAGGCCTTTTTGGGTTTTGCTGAACAAAACTCATCAAGATATTTACTGGGAAGGTACATGATGCTTGAATTGAAAGCTTGTATGACAGTTTATATTTCTTTCAAAATTCTTTCTTCAATATTTAGCATTATATTATCCTTTAATAGCTAACTAATTACTCATTTCATTGGTTTTGGATATCTCAATTCTTGACAATCCATATGCTTTTTCATTCCTTCAAAAATCTTTGGTAGTAATTGTAAGGAGTATTCTGAAGAAAGAAAAAAAAAGCAATGAATTTGCATTCAAGGTATTACACTTGTTAAAGTATTGTTGATTATAGATTCATTGAAATAAATTTCCCTTTGTCATGTGTTGTTCCTACCTCCTTTGAAAATTGAAGTCAACAGTTTGAACCACAGGTGTTCCCAGTGGTTTTTGCATAATGAATATTGATAATTACTTGCTTAAAGTATCTAGTGGATGGGATAAAGAACACACACAGACATATGAGAAATTTCATCAGAGAGAGTACACTGTAAGTTAGGGTCCAATGAAATGCTAGAAATAAACATTTTAAAAGCATTCAATTATAGCAGCAGAGACCATATATTCCTTTAAAACTTTCATCAATAGAGTCAGTGCAACTCAGAAAAGAATGAGTTGACATGAAGATAAGCCAATAGGAACTATTCAAACAGAAAGAATATTTAAAAAGAAAAAAAAAAAGAACTAGTTTGGGAAACCAATTTTACAAGATCTGTGGGATAGTATTAAATAATTTATTAAACATTGAGTTCTACTGCAAGTGAGGGAATGAAGCACAAAAATATTCAAGGAGACAATAACCAAGAGTTTTCCAAAAATAACAAAAGACACCAAGTCATTGTCCACAAATGTCAGTGAACCCCCAGAAAAGATAAAGACATATCTAAATTCATCAGACCCACTATTGAAAAGCAAATAGAAATATCACAGGAAAATACATGTCACATATAGAAGAAAAATACATACTTATTGATTTTTTCCATTGATTTTCTTTCCAAGCCAGAAGAAATTGGAAAGATATAATAAAAGTAATAAAAGATAACTTATTCAATACCTACTGAAAATAAGAAAAAAATTAAAGATATTTTCAAAAAATTAACACACGCAAAGAGAGACAGTTTTTTTGCAGACAGACTTGTGTCTTAAAGGGTATCCAGTCTAGATTGCACTGTCCAACCCAATAGTATCCCTACACCCCTGTCATATCCCTTCACTGCACAAGTATTCCCTTCCACCTTATCAGATTTCACCAGTAAGGGTGTTGGCTCAAAACCTTCTTTGACAGGGAGGTAGGGATAGGAGGATGGGTTGGACAGTCCAGCGAACTGGGGGATTGTTGGGGGAGGGAGCAGGTGAACACTGGGGATTGGTGGTTATGTGGGGGAAACTACAATGTTGAGAAAGCCTTTTGGCAATATGACAAGAAAGGGTTACTGGTTTAGGGTATTGGACGGGGGAACATTTTAGACAGGGCACAACTAGGGCAATCTTCAAGAGAATGTGTGAGTGATCATGTGGTCATAGTGTGCTGTATCAGTGGGAGGACACCCACATAATGAGTGGGAAGAAGTTGGACTCCCATGCTGGGGAGGCCCTGAATGTTTTCAAACAGAGCGGAGACTCTCTCTCAAGAGCATGCAAGGTTCCTATTAGGGGAGGACAGACTAGTGTGTCAAGCCCTCAGCATTGTAGCAAAAATCTTTGAACTTTGTCCTTTCAGGAGTGAAGCCTGGTGGTCACCATGGACCCCGAGGAAAGGGGGAGGGAGGAATAGAACAAATGGAAAAGGGGGTTTTTAGGGGGCAATGGAAGTGTTCTGCATGATCTTGCAGTGATCGACACGGGTCATGTTAAATTCCATCAAAAATTTATAAGAGTGCATGGTCTAAAATGTAAACCATAATGTAAACCATTGACCATGGTTAGTAGCTATGTTTCAATAATTGTACATCACTTGTAACAAAAGTACAATCCACATATAAAATGGTTATTAATTGGGAAGGGGGAAAAGGGGGAGGATTATCGGTATATGAGAGTTCCCTATATTCTGTATGTAATTTTACTGTGACCTAAAACTTCTTTGAAGACAAAAGAAAAAAAAATAAGACACTGAGGAAGAAATAGAAGAAAATGCCACTGTACATAGAGGACAACAGATATTACAGTGATGAAAGGCAAAATGTCAAAAAAAGATTTTAATATTTTTCATTTTTTAATACCCTATTTTTTTACTTTATTTTAGTTTTCCTTAATTATTAATTATTTTATTTCTTATGTTTAAAGCTACCATTATTTTTTCATTTTCCTATTAATTGAATTTGGCAATATTCTTGGCTTCATTTTTGAAGAAGTTTTGAATCACAGAAGGGTCACAACTATGACAGGGGAGGATTAATTGTGTGGGGTGCCAGTGATGGGGGATACATGGGAGGAAGTTCACCTTGCCATACATATAAGGTATATAAATATGTTCAAATGTTCATGGAATTGCCATTGTGGGTTGAGATTCACACAAATGCCAAAGGATTGTTGAATGCCCATCCTTGGGAGCTCTGCCACATTCTCTAATGGAACAGCAACAATCCCCCTAGTACAGGGGCAATGACTAGCGAAAAAGGATGGTCCATTGATGGGCCCTTCATATTGATTACTATGCTTATATGCCTCTTGCTTTTGAATTTGCTACTTGGCCTAATGTTGTAGGATGCCTAAGAGTTACTTTCTGAAAGCCTACTTGTTGCTCAAATGTGGCCTCTCTCTAAGTCTAACTCAGCATATTGATACATTTCCTTCCCCCCAGTGAGTGACATGACTCCCAGGGATGAGCCTCCCTGAAACTGAGGGATTACTACCAAGCACCAGATTATGGTACAACTGGAAAAAGACATTGAGTAAAAGGGGGAAAAGATAAACACAAATGAGTTCATCTGACTAACAGACTTCAAAGTGAGTTGGGATGTCATCAGAGAGGTAACGTTTATGCACACCTCAGCAAGATCTCATAAATTGCCAAAGTAGACACTATGTCAAACATTGGGGCTCCTGAGAGGTCTGGAGACACCCAGGTCCTGTGGTCATGGTAGATATCTCCAGAATTTGGTGCCTTTCCAGTGGTTCCTACTTTGGAGATTTTGCTCCCAAATGAGACAGAGTTAGACTCAGGTGTGACTTCTCTACGCATGCCTCTTCTGACCCTTTTACTTGAGCCTATAGTTGGTACTGGAATTGGTAGGTGTATGACCAAAGAAACTTGAATCTCTGTGCTGTCCATGTGCCAACTGGGCTCTGAGCCCCAGCAGAGTTGCAACACCTACTCTCCAGTTCATTGCATTCACTAAGAACACCTAGCAAGGAGGTGAGGATGGACAACCACCACACCAAGGAACCGAGAGAGTCTACAACTGCAAGCAAGACAGTCCCATCCATCAGCCTTATGGGATAGAGGCCTCCTCTCAATTAGAGGTAGAGTGGGCATCACCATCCTATAATCCTCAGGATTGAGGAATACAATATGGACTAGGGTAGACTTACTGGTATTCTACAATAAACTTACTGTGATTCTAGCAATGGAAGAAATTATATCATTGCTGTGGATACAGTGGCCACTGGAGTTGCTGAAATCAGGGACAGGGAAAAAAAGCGTAATGTGGGTGCATTTTGAGGACTTGGAATTGACCTGGATGACATTGCGGTGACAGATACAGGCCATTATATATCCTGCCATAGCCTACAAAATTGAGTGAGAGAGAGTGTAAACTATAATATAAAGTATAGTCCATGCTTTGTGGCAATGTTCCAAAATATGTTCATCAATTGCAATGAATGTACCACACTAATTTAAAAGTTGTTAATATGGGGAAAAGTGGAAGGTATGGGGAATGGTGAATATGGGAATCCCTTATATATTTTTATGTAACAATTTATGTAATCTAAGTATCTTTTAAAAATAAATAAAAAATATATTTTAAAAAATGATATTAGAAAACTCTGCAAATAAAGTCAAACAAAAGCTAAAAAATAAAAAATAACGTATCCAGTCTAGACCATGACAAAAGAGGGACACTAAAAGTAAACATAACTGACACTGAAAATGAAAAATGAAGTTAAATATATGAAATATTTGATTTTTAAAACTTTAATTGCTTTAAAAATAATTATTAAGGCAAAAGTAGATTGATTAACTGTTGGGTTTAAACCAGATAGAAAAGTATAATTTATGGGAAAATAACAAAATGGGAAAGATGAATTAAATCTCTACTATTTTACAGTTCAAATGCTATTAGTTAAGTGGTATATTATTTTAGGTAGACTATGATAAAATAAAAAAGCATAAAATAATCCCTTAGGGCAACCACTAAAAAGAGAAAAAGTAAAAATTACAAATATATGGGACACAGGTAAGGAAATCACTATAGTCACCCACAAATATTAAAAGGATAGTAAGAAAATGTTATAAAAATTTAATATGTTAAATTTGATTATTTAAAGGAAATGTACAATTCTCTATATATTTAACATCAGAAATAATGGATAATCTCTTTGGTCCAATTTCTCTTAAGATTGATTTTTTCCTTAAAAACCTTCCAAATGACCCCCCCAAAAATTTTGAAATTGTTTTTTAAATTTAAAAATCTCACATTTCCCTCATATTGGTATGTCAGTAGAGTGCTATGTGAAACCTCTTCAAACCTGAAGAAGTGGAAAACATCTTGGGAAATAGTACAGTGACTCCATAAGAGAAATCTGTGTCCCATGATTACCTCCAGGGAAAAAGCCACCCATAAAACCACATCAGCTATAGTCTGTACAGTTAAACACAAGGATTATTCTATCCCTTTTGTTGGACTACTCTGTTTCTGAAGCCGTTTCTTATAGTAACCATTTTTACCTGACTAATAAAGATTCTCTCTCCAGTCCAATCACATCACCTGATAAATCTCTTTCCTTTACAGAGTTGTTTCTTCTGAAAATAAGACTATGCATGTATATTTGAGAACATTTAGCAGCTATCTCCAAAATTACACTGTCTTCTGTTAGCAAATCTAATGAAATCTGTCAGCAACATACCCCTTTCAAAAATCCCAGTAATTAATATATTTTAATATAATAAAGTTGTATATTGTGTTTTCAACTCTGATAAGAGTAATATAATTTTGCAGAAAAAAGTCATATATAAAATGGTGATTAAGAATGAGAGCTCTAAAGTCAGTCTGACGGGGTGTAAATTTGAGCTTGAACTTTAAACTTTCACCTGTCCATGAACAGGCAGTGTAAACTTCTATGGTATAGTTTCAACATCTATAAAATTCAGCCATTCAAATATGTTTATTGAAGTACTCTTCAAGGTGTTGGGGATACAGCATTGTACATTATTGACAAAAATTTGTGCACATTAAGGTTTCAATGCGTGGAAAACAGAGACTAAACAAAAGGTATAATCAAAGTATATACAGTGTTAGATAAAGATAACTGCTAAAGAAAACAAATACAGCATTTATAAGGGAGTGGGCAGGTGTGATATTAAATAAGGTTTTATGTGATAGTATTATGAGGAAGAAAATGAGAAAAGACCCAGTCTGGGGAAGAAAAAATGGAAATACTCCAGGCAGCATCAGAACTAATGTGAACAGTTCTATGTTGATAAAATAGGGTGAGTAGGTCAGTGTGGCTGCTCCAAAATGAATGTGATGGGCACAATGTTAAATGTGGTGATTTCATAAAACTAACGAGTTGGGGTAAGATCAGGTTGGAAATGTAGGCTCTTGAGAAAAAGAAATGTTTTGACTCCTAATTTTAGTCTTGTAGGTTTTTTGAAGAGAAGTGCCATGATACAGCCTATGTTTTGGCAGTATCACTTCCCCCTACATTGACTTGAGGTTAAAAAGGAACAGCAGAAGACTGTGGCAATAATATAAGGACTGAGATGATGGTTCTTTTGGCTAGGGTGGTAGCAGAGGAGAGGTTGAGAAATAGTTACACTCCAAAAATATTCTGCACAGAGAGTAATTATAATATGCTGATGGATTCGATGTGAGGTGTACAACACAGAGAAATTTCAGGGATGACCCTTAAGTATTTGCTTGAACAAGTAGCAGTATAGTATTTCACTACCTGAGAAAAAATTTTAGATATTGCAAGTGTCTATCTGAGAGTTATCTTATGAAGATAATCTATGTTAATTAAATGTCTACAGCCCTTTGCATATTGTCTGGAACTCAGTAGGTTCCTCAGTAAATAAAATCCATTTTTACCATTATAAAAAGCATCTGTCATATTTATATAATATGATAAATATATTTTGTCTATATTTTGTCATGTTCATTCCAGCCTAATTTTTTATCATTTTTAAAAGCTCAATTTTTAGAATTCATAATATTGAAAAAAAAACCCATTAACAAAAGGATTTTGTCTTAAAAATACTTCAGACCATATTTTCCATAAATAATGATAAGCACTGATATGAATAAGGAAAGTAGAGGGACCTTGTAAATAATCTAGAGTTTTCACATTGCCTAAAGTTTTTATTACATTTATTTAATAACATCCTTAATGCTGTCTAGAATATATTTCAGAAAGACAGGGTAGTCTGAATTTAATTTTTAAAAAGGAATGCCTGAACTTACTACTGTCTGTAAAATTAGATAAACATTTGATAATCATTACCAACAAAAATCAAAAGGACACATTTTCTAAATTCCAGAAACATACATAAATGAAAGAAAGGCCAGCATAATTCATGAAAATGACCTAAAAATGTCAGAGGCCTATAAATATAAGAAAAGACACAATGCATGTACAAGATGAGCGAATAATTTAAATGTATAGTATTAAAAAATACATGCTTGTCAAAGACTGCTAAGTGTAAACAAAACAAAGATTTTAGTAAATATAAATCTAGACCACTTAGAACACAGGGCATAAATAAATTTTAATACTGTAATTTCTATTGATATTACATAAGAAAAGTTAAAAATTTTACAGGACTTGGAGGATAATAAAACATATTTTACTTATTTGATTCCATTAATGAAGAGTGATGAAATTGTGACAATTCATTAAAATTTTCATCCTAAAATAGAGGTTGAATTTTAATGTTTCAAAAATCATTTAAGAAAATAAATAAATATAATCCTACAATTAAAACTTAAATATAAATTAAAAGAATACAAATCACTTGAAGGCAAGTATATATGTATAACAAGCATTGCTTAAGATTAAATTAAAATAACAAATATAGCAACATGAAGAAAACATACTTTCTTAAATATACATTGAATAGTAGTGAAATTAAAACTGCAAATTTAGATTATGTGGAGGCATTTTTAAAAAGAAATAATAGTTAATACTTAAATGTAGAGTGTTCATATTTGGAATAATAGATATGTTTGGTATATTTTATATATAAGATTTGTCTAGGAGACCATGAACAAACCTCTCAAAAGTGACTAGGATATTTCTATTTTATTCAATAATATTTAAAATATTTCCCAGAATTTCTTCAATATACACATACATTTTTTTTTCTTTATCTGAATCATATCACAATATTTTACTTTGCTCTAAGACTAAATACTGAAGTGCTCGGTTTGCTTTTTGAGCTGTTTGTTTCTTTATGAATAAGATTTGTCAAAAATATTTATAAACCACCAGCATAAATTGTCATAACAAAAGCTATTGTATATTCAAAATTTTGTAAGAATGTAAGCATTCTGATGATCATGGTCAAAATTTATTCATACAACATTAAATTCTTTCCATTACTCACGTGATTTCATCTTTAAAATAAACCAATAGGTATAGAAGTATTTGTATGCTTTCATTGAGGAAACTAGACCAAAACTGTCAGCGACTTAATAAGGAATATTCAGAGAAACAGCTGACAGATAGAGAAACTAAACCCTGGATTTTCTAGCCTAAAAAAGTACTCTTTAAGACTATGCTAAATTTCTTGCCTACAGAATAAATTGAATAATTTCTTAAAAAGCTCTCCATAATAAAATTCTCTGAAATTGGAATATGAATTGGAATTTCTATAATACAATTTGAAGAATAACAACATGTTTTTTTTTCTATTTCACAATAGTAGCTTTTAAATCACCTATATTTAAACCATAGGATTAACAAATATTTAATAGCTTCCAATTACTGAGTAGATTTCAGAATTTTTGGATGTTTTTCATTGAATGCACTTTATAATAGAGGATGGCTCAACATAAATGCAAACTAAATAATGGATGCTAGTGTATTTAGAAAGAAACCAAGTAAATGCTCAAATGGAAGAGAAAGAACAGATGTACTTAAATATCCAGCATTACCAACAAATCTATTGCTTGGAAACCTCTCTCTTCTGCATGACTCTAAAGAGAGCATTTTTCACCACTTTGTACCTAAGACTATAAATGAGTGGATCCAGTATGGGGATCACCATAGTATAAAAGACAGAGACCACTTGATCCTTTCCCAAGGAGTAGGACTCCTTGGGTTTTTTAATAAGTAAAAATAGTAGTTCCATAATAGATTCTGACTCCCAGGAAGTGGAAGGCACAGGTAGAGAAGGCTTTGCGCTTTCCTGAAGAGGAATTAATACGTCTGAAAAAATCTTTGTCAGTTATAAATTAGGTAAAAATCAACATTTGGAAATTATATACTAGAGACATATATATATTTATATATGTACATATATATATTGGATAATTAGAATGAACATGACACTGTTATAAATACTTCCTTTCATTAGCACATTTCTACAGATGAAAATATTAAACCATAAATATTACTCTTGTACACATATTTAGATGAGAGAAAGGGCATAGAAAGTTAATTACCTAGAATCACTGCCATTATGTATTGTTGGCCCATTGATTCTATCAAGATTGACTGTGTCCAGGAATCAAGTTCATAACATTCTATTCCTACTGGCATTTAAATTCAGCAAATCAAAAAGTACATATGTTAAAACAATGATAGAGAGTTATAATGTATCATTTACTGTTCTTTCCTACTCAATATGATTTAATAAACATGATAATTCAGAAATTAAAACTTTATCTTTATGAATATTAGAGAGCACACAATACTATTAATTATCAGTCATGTTTTTAACAGATTATTGAATCGTATTGTTTCCAAAAATGATATTTTCTATATGTGTACATTGGTTGATGACTCTGATTCCATCACCTTTATATTTCTGTTTCTACAAATTCTAGCATTACTTAGGTAAGGATTACATAACATGTATATGCATATCCTTCTACTAATATCCCCTTTTTTTGAGATAAACTAATACACTTGAACTTTGAGATTAATATGTACCATTAGTCTAAGCTGCTGAAAAATTTCTTCCAGCTTATCTGTCTAGAAATTTGTCAACCTCTAGTTTTTCTCACAACTAAAATACATAACCCATTTAAGGAGCATGAAATTTCTGTGATATAATATTTTTTTCCTTTGAAAGATCTTATATTTAAATTTTAGTGCATGATTATTTTCTGAGGTAAAATAAATCAAACTAAAATTTTGTTCGGGTTCTGGTCAAATAAAAAGTTCACCTGGAAATTATGTAGCATAAGTATACCAGGAGCTACTGTGAACTCAAGCAGAGCAGAGTATACCTTGGTTTTTCACCTGATAATGCCAAGGCACCTCTTATATTGAAGATTGAGGATAATGCAACATTTGCTCCTCTAGGGAACTAATTTCCAAGATGCCAAGGACAAATGTTCGAGGACTAATGCATCCAAGTCAGATTTGTAACAGAAAATTCCTTCCCCTTAGAAGCCATATAATGTTGAGCAGGGTTATTGGTATTCTTTAGAGATGTTCTAATTTATGACTGGGTAACAGAGTAGCAATTTCTCATGAAATGATTAAGTAATCTGTGGCTAAAAGTCCAGATCATTAACAACCATGGTTGTAATAGCATATTTTTCCCAATGAAGTAATTTAATACAGAAAATTGTGACACTATCATTGGACTGAACATTGCTCATTATACAAAAATTATTAAGCAACAAAATTCAAAGAAAAAATAGAAATCATTCATAAATGTTGTTATTCTTTAGATATATTTTTTCCAAGCATTTTCTTTTGTGCATTAAAGCCTCTTTATATTTATGTTTATGTTTATATAATTTTATCACAGCTGAATTTTCTGTTATTTTTATTTAATATTGTTTATTATTTATTATAGAACTTGACCTATATTAAAAAAAGACACTTGGAAAATCTACAGTTTCAAGTGTTATTCAATGACTAGTGTGACATTACTAACTTCTTTCTAGGAAGGTGCACCAGCTGATGAATGGGCATTTTTGAGGCATCACAAGGAAAATACAGATTTTCTCTAGTCTGGTTAGGGAGTATCAACTAATTCATCAACACAGCAGATGTATTGTTTTATTCAACCACAACATTGCTTGTCCAACTTCTTTTATTATTTGAGGGTGCTAACTTTTATTATATTAAAAGAAAGAGGACAGAATAAAGTAAAAATCACTGCTGAGATGAGTAAAGATTTTATAATTTTATTAATGGCCTAAAGATTCTTTCTTCTATGTAAACGAGATGAAATGCATTCCTGTGAATATTTCATTAATTTATTCATAATGATATCAATTTCCATGTAGATTTAAAAGCTGGTACAAGAAAATCTGTATATATGGCAGAATTTCAGGAGACAATCTGATGGAATGGATCAAGGAACTACAAAATAATATACTATATATTTGATGAACTTTTGAATATGCAATTATTCAATTCATCAAAAATTCAAAGTTAATGAGAAAATGCTTATTTGCAGATTAAAAGGCTAGCATCAATGAATCTCACAGTAAGTGACCATGGGAAAGCTTCATTTCCTCTTTTCCTTCTCTGAGAATCTTGATCAGCTGCATTTGTTTTTGTGCAGAATTTTCTCCCCAGGTGCTATGATTTGATTAAATTTTCTCCCTCATTCATTGCATTGTCTTTCTTATGTTTTCAGTTCTGGGATCAATCCTATGTCACTGCAGTTCACTTAACACCCCCACTTGTTCTTTTCTGTGAGGCTTTTCTTCCTCCAGTTTCTTCCTTGTTAAGTTATCCCTCCTTCGGAGCCAAATGGGGTAAATCCAGGAATGTGTCTGGTGTATTAGTCAGTCAAATGGGTGTTGATGCAAAGTAACAGAACTCTGTTGGCTTTTATAAAATGTATTTCTTTGGGGTAGAAACTTACAGTCACTAAGCCTTAAAGAGTCTGACTTAACGTTCCATAAGAGGTGCTTTATCATCCAAAGTCTGCTGCCACTTGTTGACACAACATGATGGATGACATCCGTGAAGGTTCAGCCTTCCTCTTTCCTCTTAAGGCTCTGTGGTCCCAGCTTCTTCTGATCTCAGCTGTAGACTGGTGTAAGGCTCATCTCTATCCCCAGGGCTCCTTTCTTTCTGGGCTCAGCTGCTCTGTTTTCCTCACAAGGTCAGCTGTAAACTATTAGGCTCATCTCTTCCCAGACCACAGGATCCTCTGTGTATCTTCTCTGTGTACCTACTTCTCTTACCTTTTTGATTGATTATCCCTTTATATAGCTCACCAAGAGGGTAGGGAATAAACCCTGCAGGCCCCAATGATGTGGTCAAATCAAAGCCCTAATCTTAACATAATTTAACCAAAGGCATCTCAGCTTAATCTAATACAAAGGGTTATAACACCCAGAAAACAGACCAGTTTATAAACATAATATTTCTTCTTGGAATTCATAAATAATATCAAACTGCCACACTGTGTCACTTCAGAAAATCCTGCTTTGCTGTTAGGTAGTCCAGCTGACTGAAACTGGATGGAATGAGAGCACAAAAGTTCTTGCAGGCAGTTCAGTCACAGTCTTTCTCATCCTCCCTCAGAGACCCTGGTGTATGCGGCACTCCTCAGCAGCTTGTGTTCCACCCAGGGTCTCTGAAAATTAAGTCCCTGTGTCTGGATACATGTGGAGTTCTAACTTACTACCATGTGTCATTCTATGACTTCTGTCAACAGTGTAAGGGACCCAGGCTCTACTGCCTCTGAGTGACTCCCAAGCTGTGTGGTACTGAGTGAGGTGGAGGAGAATGGGAAGAGACTGACAGTCAAGGATGGAATTTTCCTATATGATATTTTTGTTTTTCTTCAGTTCAAAATTTGTGGAGTCCTTCTCCAGGCTCTACCATCCTCCAGAGTTCTAAGCAAGTGATATTTGTTCTTTTATTCACTAAATATCTCAGGAGGCTTTTTCAGGGGATGTTTTACATCACTATATTGATGACATGGTGAATCTTTGCTATTTTTAATGGAGAACATACTCTAGGTCTTAAACAGATCACTTTTCTATGTATCTCTAAATAAAAATCAGGTCTAATCACAGTTAGATGATCAAATTTTTAATTATACTAGCAATATGACCCAACATTAACAAAATTTCTCAATGGCTCATTAGTTCTTGTTCCTCACTGAAATGACCCAACTTTTCACTTAAGTGTGTACTTACTTTTATTATTTCTGCACACTTTCCCACTTTATGTTCAAGCTATCTGTGGATATTTCTTGTATTTTTTTTTTTAATTTAGGAGTACTCACATATCAATCTGCTAATGTTTAATTCTTAATCTGCTGAAAGCTAAGAAAATGGAATATATAGCTATAGTAAGCATCAATTAAATATTTTCATTGATTAGAGTAGACTTACTGGTATCGAAGTATAGATTTATTGTGATTCTAGCAATGGAAGAACTTTTATCATTGATGTGGAGGCAATGGCCACTGGAGGCTTTGAGGGGAGGAAGAGGGAAGAACAGGTCTGATTAGGGGACAATTTCAGGACCTGAGAATTGTCCTGAAAGACATTACAATGACAGATTCAAGCCATTATATATCTTGTCAGAACTTACAAAATTGTGTGGAAGAGAGTGTAAACTGCATTGTAAACTATAATCCACACTTAGTGGCAATGCTCCAAAATGTTTTCATCAATTTTAATAAATGTACCGCACTAATGAAGGATGTTGTTAATGTGGGAAAATGTGGGAGGGGTTGGGAGCAAGGCATATACGAATCCCTTATTTTTTGTATGTAATATTTCTGTAATCCAAGTGTCTTTTTAAAAAAATAGAAAAGTATATTAAAAACTATTTTCAGAAAATTCTGTGTGATGCATACTCACACATTGATGGTATGGGATAAAATTTCTGGCACTTCTCAGATGCCTCATTACTTACTTCCACAACTCTATGTTCTTAATAGTTGATGTTCTTAAATGATCTCCTAATATAGTGAATCAGTTTTCAATCCAAACAAATAAAATGGTAATTCTTCTCTCAAATTTGAAGACTGGAAGTGATTGATTAGATTGTGTCGGGAAGC
>JAQZBX010065163.1:0-16361 GCA_029593785.1 Cabassous unicinctus | reverse complement strand
TCCATTCGCTGTGTGTTTCTTCCGTGTCTGCTTATCTCCCCCTTGCTGTGAGGTCCTGCTGCATCAGCCCACCGCGCCGCGCGGGCCGGCCTGCTCTCACATGGAGGCCCCGGGAAGCGAACCCGGGGCCTCCCATATGGTAAACGGGAGCTCTATCCATTGAGCCATACCCGCTTCCCGCCCCATCACTCTATTTTGACCCATGCTCAACTAGCTTTTTCCCATTCCTTCTTTATATCTCAGCTTAGTGTCACCGCACCAAGATTATTTTCTTCTCACACTTGTTCCTAAAAAATCCTTAACCAAACTCTGCAAAATAGAGAAAAGGGACAGCATCTTACTCACTATTCCATCCATCATTACTCATCACTATTTCCTGAATGAATGATTACATAAATGACTACTACAAAAAGATTATTAGCGATTTAAGTGCACGGGTGAAAAAAATTTTAGAACAGAAATAATTGCATTACTTCCAGAAAACATCAAGATTTACCTTCAAATTTTAAAAGAGATATTGATATTCTTTTGTCCTAAAATGTAAAATGCTCCAGAAAAAAGTAAACATGTATGTTATCTTTGATTATTAATACATAAAGAACTCTAAAATGTATATCTTAAAAAAACACTCAGATGTAAGCTGCATTTATGAAGCAATAAGAAACTTATAATTATCTTTGTAAGTGGGACTGTTGCTTCCTTTGAAACTTATATTTATTTTATATTTAGTGATAAATATTTTACAGGCTCCAAAAGCATCTTATTTTAAATTTTATTTCAGGTAATTAAGAAATCTGAGGGCCGAATGTTCCTATTTCATTTTTCAAACACAACAGAAGACACTTTACAACATGTTTCATTATTTAATGCATAGTTTCATATGTATCAAGAAGCCAGTTATTTCGGAAAACAACAAAAAATGTAAAATAAAAGCCTATTTTAATTAGATAAGCCCAAACCAAATATTAGTCATCTCTCCCCAAAACAGCATCAACCATAATGCATTGTGATATCATCATTTTACATTGAGCTTTAAGATTTTCACATTGAAATGCTGCATATTGAAACATAGAATAATGGAATTTTAGAGCTATAATAAATGTAATAATGACAATCTATTTTCTTTTTTTTGTATATTGGGAAAACTTAAGCTTAAGGAAGTGAAATGACTCACTCCAGATCACACTACTAAGAATACAAAAACCCATGTCTACTAACTCCAAGTCCAGTGGTATTTCCACAAAACTATGCTGTCCATCACCTGATATATTCTAGGGGTCAGCCAAAAATGGCCCACTGGCAAAATCTGGCCCATTGCCTGTTCTTAGTAAAGTTTTATTGGAAACAGCCATACTCATTGCTTATGCATTGTCTATGAATGCTTTCCAACTACAATGGCAGAGATGAGTAGTCACTACAGTGACCATATAGCCCACAAAGTGAAAAATATTTACCATCTGTTCCTTTATAGAAAAAGATGATCAATCCCTTAATAATTCAATAAGAATATGTTGCACCAAAGTTTCAACTTCAGAGTGGAATTATACAAGTGCCATCAATAAACTATAGCTAGATAATAGGTATTATAATTATGACATTGGGAAAACAGAATATTTAAAAATTTAGAATGGATTCTAAAAATTTGACTTATGTATGCACCATATTTCTATTTCTTATTTAAAGTATAACTAACATGAATTCAACCCTGACTAATTGCTATTTCTATGTTAAATGTTTAACAATGCTTACTGCATTTAACCCTCACAACATCACTCTTGTTTTGCCCATTGTTTTATTATATACAGAAATTGAGGTTTAGAGTGGTTATGTAACTTGTATTTAGTTACTGTACAGCCAGTTAACAGCAAATGTAGAATGTGACCTGGAATCTGACTTCAGAGAAAAACTAATAACATGAAAGTAAAAGATCAAGATAAACACAAAGAATCAATCACCTTGAGGAAAAAAAAAAAAAGGTATATAAAACAGAAGCAATTTATTTCAATATAAGTCATATTATTAAAGAGATATTTCCGATCTTTCAACAAAAATAAATTGCTAAGGCAAAGATAAACAATTATAGAAAGAGACAGAGTTGCATAAATTTTAAAAGTACAATTATAAAAAAAATCCAATGGGAGGACCGAATAAGGCAATCAGCTATACCAGTGAACAAGCAGGAAGTTATGGAAGACAAAAGAAGGAAATCTTCCACAGCAAGGTCAGAAAACAAATTGGAATATCTTATTAAAAAGTGAGAAATCCATGAATAGAGGACAGAGACAGGACAACAAGAAATAACTAAAAAAACTTTAAAATAAAGAAAAGTTTAGTAAGTTAAGAAAGAAAAATCTTCAAAATTGAAGAATCCAATATGTGTCAAGTTGAATGGGAGCAAAAAGTACACATATAGGTAGATTAGGTTAAATCTCAATATTCCAGGATAAGTTAAAAGTTCCTAAAACCTTTAAGAGAGGAAAATTAAAGAAACAGTGAGATTCAGTATATCAAAATTTTTATCAAGATTAAAATTGCATTGAAAGACAATAAATTAATGCCTTCAAAGTACTTACAGAAAATTATGTTGATGATACAATTTTATGACTATGGCAAGCTACTAATCAACAGTTAGAGCAAAATAAAATAGTTTTGGACCAGCAGGAAAAAAAAGAAATATATCTCCTATGCAACTTTTAATGAAACATTATTCAAGGGTGCTCTCCAGCAAAACATAAAGGAAAGGTTAGAAAGACTGATGACAAGAAGTATATAAAAAAGTTGCAGTTACGTATGACTAAGAAATAGCAAAGAAAAATTTTAATGACTTAAAAGTCTAATGCTCTCTATGCGTTCAATCCCAATACTTAATTTGACATTGAATAATAGTTACATCAACATAAAATTACAAATTTCATTTATATCTGGGATAATATTATATTCAACCTGTAGTCAGGTCTGGAAGATTTAATTCTAAGAAGAGATTAAACTTTTACAATGTGGAAATGATAATGTAACTGTAAAAACATAGTTGTGGAAAGAAATATAGAATTAATGTGCTAAGTACATGAAGTTACTAGAAAGGATTAAAAATATACAGACAAAAGATGATAGAGCAAGAGATTGATGACTAATATTAAAAATATAATGGTAACAACCAAAATAATTAAAAAATTTACAACTGTAAAAATTATTATCTCTGAATATGGGACCAGAAAGCTTGTATGTTGGTTTGAAGCTCTATGTACCCTGCAAAAACTTGTTCTTAAAGTTAACCCATTCTTGTGGATGTGAACCCATTGTAAGCACATCTTTTTGATGAGTTTTAAGGTGTGTCCAACCTCATTCAGGATGGGTCTTAAGCCTATAAGTGGAGTCCTTAATAAGTGGAATGAATATACAGAAAGAGAAAACTACAGAAGCGAGACACTGAAAAATCAACAAAACCTGGAAGAGAAGGGAGAGACCAGCAGATGCCGCCATGTGCCTTGTCATGTGGCAGAGGAGCCAAGGATCACCAGCAGCTGGTCTTTGGGAATAAAACACTGATTTGGTGATGACTGGATTTGGACATTTCCCACACTCTAACCATAAACAAGTAAATTCCCATTGTTAAAGCCAACCCATTCCATGGTATTTGCTTTCAGCATCCTAAGAAACTAAAACACCTGCTGTGGTAGTTTCAGGCTTTTGTGGACTCCAGAAAATTATGTTCTTAAATTAACCTATTCCTGTGGATGTGAATCTATTGGAAGTGGGACCTATTGATCAGATCAATTAAGTATCATTTAATTAGATTACTTTGTAGCCCAGGGTGGGTCTTAATCCTCTTACTAGAGCCCTTTATAAATGGGATGAAGACAGAGAGAAAAGACCCAGGATCTCAGAGTGAAACCCACAGAAGCTGAGAGAGAAAGCCATGAGAGCAAGAAGCTGAAATCAATGGAACCAGGAGAGAGAAAGCCATAGAATGAGCAGCCAGAAACTGAAAGTAACAGAGCCCAGAGAAGGCAAGACCGGAAGATGCAGACATGTGCCTTCCCATGTGACAGAGAAGTCCAGGATCGCCTGCAGCTGGTCTTCAGTACAAAAGCATTTCCTGATGAAGCTTTGATGTGGATATTTTGATGGCCTCCGAAAAGTCAACCCATTTCTGATACATTGATTTGGAAGTCTTTAGCAAGCTACAACATCTGGGGAGGGAGACTTTTACTAATTATTTTAGATTCTGCAGTCCAATAAAATTATTTTCACGTGTGAAATTATTACTTTATACAAAATAAATTAGTTACTTTTTTGGTAAAAAAATAAAGAGGGCAATCTAGGAAGTAGAAAACATTTTTCATACATTCCCTGAAAATAATAAGTTTGGGTTACTATGTTTATCTTGTCCATGATATCATACTCAAATTTGCTAGATTAGCAACTCTCAGAGTTAAGGCTTCTATAAATAGGATGCCACTATCTAACAGAGTCAGGAATTAAAGTGGTTATTTAAATTAATGCAGATATAGCTAAAATATAACAGTGAGAGCAGTGGTCAAAACACCATCTTCCCCAGATGTGTTAAGACCGGTTGTGAAAAAGACACTGTGCTAAGTACCAGATGAAAAAGATGCCTAAAATATGGATCTCACACTTATTGGGCAATATGATTAATTATATAATAACTATTAATTCATTCATCCAACAAATATTTATTAAGCACTTAGTATGTCCCATGAACATAGTTATCTGTAAAGAAGCAAGCCCAATGCATCATTCTCAAATATCTACTGAGCATTGTTACTGTACTTAACCACTTGAATTCTCTACTTTAAAGAATCATGTTAATGGAAAATTTCTTTTTATGAAGCCATATTTTGAATTTTATTTTATCAATAAAAGACAAATTGGAACTCAATTTACACAGCAGGTTTATTGTTCATTCTGCTTTTACCAACATCTACTATACCAAGTATCTACTTTCAGGTAATCTGGTATGATAATTCTAGTCACAAATTGTTGACTTCCCTCCATAAGTCTCATTCATTCATTTATTCATTCAGAAAGTATTTCTTTAAGGATGAATCTACATTAATCATGATACAATGATCTGGGAAAAGAGCAGTGAACAACAAAAACAAAAATACAAGCCCTCAGAGAAATTAATATTTTGAAATCATCTCCTATTTCAAAACAAGAGTCCCATTCCTTTAAAACTTTTGTTCAAGCTGCACCTGCACTTTTGAGGAATGTTATAGCCAGAATGATATATAATAATTACTCTTGTTTTTGGAAAGAAGGGTATTGTGATCTAGGGAGAATGAACAATTGTTTAAAATAAAAACGTAGCACACTTCTTGACATAAAGGCCTAAGAGAGATTTACTTTGCTCTTCCTGAGGTTAGAGAGTAGAAATTCAATCTTTAAATTATAAAATATTTTCTGCTCATTGACAATGGAACACTAAAATTACAGGTAGATTGAAAAAATAGAATGTGCCACAACACCCTGAAATGTGTAGTGTATGGGAATGCCTATAAATTGTATCTTAAAATCTAGAGATGAAAAGGTAATTAAGACTTTGGTCACATTAAGGTGGTTTTTCTTTTCTTTTTGCCTAGGTTAAATAATATTAGAGCAATTAGCATGTCAGAGAAGTTTTGCAGGTACTGTTTTTTAATATTTCTTACTTATATTCCCTAAAGTAAAAGGAATAATTAACTGAAATCCAATTAGTGCAGACTTAGAACACCTGTTTCTGAAATCCTTTGAATAACTTTATCATATTATTATTTTTTTCTTGGTCTTTGTTTTAAGATGAAACACATATCCCTATCCAGTTGCTCTTAGGAGCTGGAAGATTTGCATATCACATAAAGAAAAGTGCATATTTGTAAAAGAAACGTGAAGATTAAAAAAACCAAAAGAGTTGTGGATATATTACAGCAGCTACTGTTTCTTAACCCTCTTTTGACCAAACACAGATTTGTAAAACCTCTCTCTGTACTGGAAAAATGGAATTTAGTATAGGATAGAACGATATAGACTCCACTTTTTTTTAATAAATGAAAGAAATTAATTAGTAAAAATGTACACCAAGGAAGGAAATGATGCACTTTGTTGAAGAGGAATATTTGATATATTTTGTTTAAGTAGCAGTGGAGAGAAATATGGATTTTATTGTGAGAGCAGGTGTGGTAATTTATGGCAGTGTTTGGGATCAAGAAAATGCATAAAGGAACAAAAATAGGGAAAAATATGAAAAGACTGAGGATGCAAAATGAGTAACTATCAAGTATAGCAGTCATTTCACTAAATGCTGTAATGAAGAATCTCATTAGCAACATAAACATATAATTAAAACCCAGTTATAAAATAGAAGTAAAAAAAAAAAATCTTACAGTCTTGGAAACTATAAAAGCATTCCTGAGACCAAGATGGCAGTGTAAGAAACTCCAGGGTTGTGTTCTTCCACAAACTCTTGCAACAACTAGCAAAAACTGGCAGAGCCACTTGCCTAAAACCTCCAGAAAACATTTAAAGGTTACAGTAAGTAGTTAATGCCAGAGCAAGAAAACGCAACTTAGAAAGAGTAGAAGCTTGTAGTGCCCTTGCTGGCCTATCCTCCACCTCCTCCCCAGTGCAGAGTGGTGCTAGCCTTCACTTCTATTGTGGGTCCCTGGTTCTGTCCTGCAGGGTGCCGAGTGACCACTATGTGTTGTATGTAGATGCTAAGCTATTGGATGGCAGCCTGAATGGCTGAACCAGGACACTTTTCCCTGACTCACTTTCCCAAAACTTGCTCTGCAAGCAGAAGCAGCCTGTGGGAAGCTAAAGCACTGTATGATACAATTAAGTCAAAGTTGCCTGGGGCAAAAGAATACCAGATGAACACATACAATAGAGCATGCAGGAGGGAATGAAAGTCTATCTCATAGGTAATGGAGGAAGCAGTCATACTCCTGAAAAGAGGGTAATTCTTAAGCCTATGAGCATAATACCATGACAACATGCAGGCACAGAAAAGACAGAGAGGATCTGCAGTTTCACATAGGCTTGGTCTTCTGGATAGGGCAGTGAAACTTGGAAGGAGGGCATCATCCAATGGAAAGCCTATTTGCAAAGACAGTGAAAAGTGTTTGTTGCTTTGGTTTCTTTGTTTTTGTTACCTCCTGGCACTCAAGGAAATCTTTATGATAACACTAACTGAATAAAAATTTAATGAACATATAGCTCAGGGAATAAATCCCAGAATTAACACACTATAATATTAAAATGTTCAGTGTGCAACAAAAGATTATAAGAAAAAGAACAATAAATGGCAAAACATCCAAAGGAATAAGATAGAACTTCAGAAACCATCAACAAAGAGGACCAGATTGTAGAAATATGAGGCAAAGACTTTTAAAAAATGATTTTCAATATGCTCAAAGAGGAAAACAGAGAAAAAGAACTAAAGGATATCAGGAAAATATTGAATGAACAATTTGAGAATCTCAATAGTGAGACTGGAATTTTTTTAAAGCAAACCAAACAGAAATACTGGAGTTGAAGACCAAAATAATGAAATAAAACAATTCCCAAGAGTGTTTCAAAAGCATATTAGAGATGGCAAAAGAAAGAATCAGGGAACTCAAAGCTAACAAGACTGAAAATACTCTGGCTGAGGAGCATAAAGAAAGAAAGAATGGGAAAAAAGTGAACAGAGCCTAAGAGACCTGTGGGACTCCATCAAGTGGGCCAATAAATGCATTATGGGAGTCCCAGAAGGAGAAGAAAGAGAGAAAGGAGCAGAAGGAATATGCAAGGAAATAATGGTAGAAATTTAATGAAAGACTTGAATAAACACATTCAAAAAGCCCGAAGAACTTGTACCCCAGAAAAGCATGTTCTTAAATTTTGATCCATTCTTGTGAGGTGAACCCACTGTAAGTAGAGCCTTTTGATAAGGTTACTTAAGTTAAAGTGTAGACCCCTTCAATCAGGATGGGTCTTAATCCTATTATTGCAGTCCTTTATAGTGGAGTAATTCAGACAGAGATAGAGAAAGCTCAGAAGAAGCAGCCAGAAGCTGTAATCAAGGGAACCTGGAAGAGAAGGGAGAGACTAGGAGATACCACCATGTGCCTTGCCATGTGACAGAGGAGCCACGAATTTCTAGCAGCAATGGTTCAATAATTGTTCATAAATTGTAACATGTGTACCAAACTCATGTAGGATGTTATTGGTAGGGGAGGATGGAGTGGTGGGGATATATGTATTTTCTATATAAATTTTCTGTAACCTAACTTCTTAAAAAATAAAGTGAAAAAAAAATAGACACTGGGGGAACGTACAGAAGAAATTGTCAATATACATGAAAGATGACAGATCTTACAGTGATGAAAGGCACAATGCAAACTTTTTAAAAAATTATTGTATTTTATTTTATTACTATTTTATTTTTTGGCTTCATTTTTGGGGAGGTTTTGGATTGCAGATGGGTTGCAACTGTGGCAGGGGAGGATCACTGTTGAGGGGTGTTGGTGGTGGGGGGAATGTGTGGGGAAGGGTGCACCTGGGGCATGCCTCTATGGAATATGAAGGTGTTCATCCGGTCATGGTGTGTTGTCTTGGTGGGTGGAGACCCACACAATAACCCAAAGAATATTGAATTCCCATCCTGGGGAGTCCTGCCATATACTCTAATAGAGTGGCAAGAATTTCTAAAGAACATGGGCTGTACATAGTGAAGAGGACAGACCAATATGCTAGGCCCTTGATGATGATAGTTGTTCTTAAGAACCTTGTTTTTGTGAAATTGAAACTTAGCCTAGTAATATATATTGCCTAGGAGTAACCTTTTGAAAGCCTCCTTGTTGCTCAAATGTGGGCTCTCTCTAAGCTAAATTCAGCATATATACTCACTACCTTCCCTGCCAGCATGGGACATGACTCCCAGGGATAAGCCTCCCTGGCACTAAGGTATATTACCAAGCACCAACAAGCGGTACATTTGGAAAAAGACCTTAACCAAAAGATGAAAACATTAAATACAAATGAGTTTTTATGGTTAAGAGATTTCAAAGTGAGTCGGGAAGTCATTCCAGCAGTTAAGTTTATGCACATCTCAGGAAGATCTCCCTGACTGTCAAGTAAACAGTGCCTCAAGAAGAGGTGCTCCTGAGGGCTCTAGAGACATCCAGACACTATAGGCAGGGCAGACAACCCAGGAAATTGGCAACCTGTCGGTGGACCTTACCTGGAATACATGACAACCCATCTTCCCAATGTATCAGAGTTAGAGTCATTTATAATTTTCCCACACATGGATCTTCTGCCCCTTTTATTTGAGCCTATATTTAGCACTATACCCATTAAATATATGTCCCAGAGACTTTACTCTTCTGGCTGTTCATATGCTGGTTGAGCCCTGTCTCAGCAGAGTTGGAGCCAACACCTACACTCCAGTTCATCCAACTCACCCAGGGCAACTAACAAAAGGCTGATGATGGACAATGCCCATACTAAAAAACAGAGTATCTACAACTGTAAGCAAGACAGTTCCATCCATCTGCCCCATGGGATCTAAGTCTCCTCTCAATCGGAAGTAGAGTGAGGATCATCATCCCAAAATCCTCAAGATTGAAGAATGAACAAACATCAGGGGGAATGCAACTATGGACTAAAGTAGAGTTATTATTGTTCTAGCAATGGAAGAACTTGTATCATTGATATAAAGGCAGTGGCCACCGGAGGTTCTGAGGGGAGGAAGAGGGAAGAATAGGTGTAGCATGGAGCATTTTTGGGACATTGGAACTGTTCTGCATGATATTGCAATGATAGATACAAGCCATTATACATTTTGTCAAAACCTATAAAACTGCGCAGTGCAAAGTGTAAATTATAATGTAAACTATAGACTGTGGCTAGTAGCAATGTTCAATATGTGTTCATCAATCATAATAAATGTACCACACTAATGAAAAATGTTGTTAATGGGGGAAAGTGTGGGAGGAGGAGGAGGTGGGGTATACAAGAATCCTTTATATTTTCCATGTAACATTTATGTAATCTAAAGCTTCTTTAAAAATAAAGAAGAAGAAAAAAAGAATTGCTAGCAGCCAGTACCAGAACTGCACAATCCTAAGGGAGAAAGCATTTCTTTGATGATGCTTTCCCTTTGATTTGGACTTTCTTTTAGCCTCAAAACCATAAGTTAAGAAATTCCCATTGTTTAAGCCAAACCATTTCATGATAATTGCTTACACAGCCTAGGAAAATAAAACAAATACTACAAAAATACTTTGCAAAAGAATGAAAGTGGCTCCCTCAATCATACCATATACAAAAATTAACTCAAAATGGATCAAAGACCTAAATATAAGAAGCAAAACTATAAAACGTCTAGAAGAAAACATTGGGAAGCATCTTCAGGACCTTGTGTGAGGCAATGATTTCTTATATTTTACATCAAAAGTATAAGTAACAAAAGAAAAAATAGCTAAATGGGACTTCATCAAAATTAAAAATTTTTGCACATCAAAGGACTTTGTCAATAAAGTGAAAAGACAACCAACTCAATGGGAGAAAATACTTGGAAACCACATATCTGAAAAGGGTTTAATATCCAAAATTTATAAAGAAATCCTACAATTCAACAATAAAAAGGCAAACAACCCACTTAAAAAAATGGGCAAAAGACTTTAATAGACATTTCTTCAAAGAGGAAAAACAAATGGCTAAAAAGCACATGAATAGATGTTCAACATCACTAGCTATTAGGGAATGCAAGTCAAAACCACAATGAGATACTATTTCACAATTGCTAGAATGGTCATTATTAAAAAAAAAAAAGCAGAAAACTACAAGTGTTGGAGAGGATGTGGAGAAATAGGAGCACTCATTCATTGCTGATGGTGCAACCACTGTGGAAAACAGTTTAACAATTCCTCAGAAAGTTTAGAATAGAATTACCATGTGACCCAGCAATTCCACTTCTAAGTATATACCCCAAAGAATTGAAATTAGGGTCTAGAACATATTTTTGCACACCAATGTTCATAGAACTGTAATTCACAACTGCCAAAGATGGAACCCAAGTGTCCATCAAGCAATATATAGATAAACAAATGTGGTATATACATACAATGTTATCAATCAGCTAAGGGAATGAAGCTCTGATACATGCTACTACATGGATTAATCTTGAAGACATCCTAAATGTAATTAGCATCACTGAATTATATATTTGAATGTGGTTAAGGAGGGAGTTTTTAGATTGTATATGTTGCCAGAATAAAAATTTTAAAGAAACATAAACTGTAGAAAAAAATGAATGAGCCTTAATGTAAACTATGGACTATAGTTGATAGTATCATCATAATAATATTGTTTCATCCATTGTAACAAAGCTTACACACTAATTCCAAGTGCTAATAACAGGTAAAACTGCGTGTGTTTCAGGGGGTGTCTGGAGACTGTAGTTTCTGCATGATTTTACTATAAACATACAATTTCTCTAATAAAAAATGGAAAATAAATCATTTCTACCTAATCCTTGGATCAAAAGAGAAATGAAAAAGGGAATATAAATTATCTAGAAAGCAATGCAAAGGAAAAATGTCCATACCAAAAACATGAGCATCAAAGATATCCTCAATAAGAAAAGTGTGCCGATGTATGCTTCTAAGTAGAGCAGCAAGGGACCTTCAATCCCTCTGCTGTGTCTTTAAGAAGTTACCTCTATTTCCAAATGACAATTTAAGAAGTTTACTTGTATTACCTAAACCCCATGCTTCATGATCCATAGTTGCAAATCCAGGTGAAGACCTTATGTATGATCTCCTCCTCTCCTCCCTTTAGCCAAATCCTTTGACCATTGCATTTGTCATTCACTCTCATAAGGCCCAAAAGAGAAAAGTAAA
This sequence comes from Cabassous unicinctus, assembly GCA_029593785.1. NCBI lineage: Eukaryota > Metazoa > Chordata > Mammalia > Cingulata > Chlamyphoridae > Cabassous > Cabassous unicinctus. The sequence goes on along the minus strand of JAQZBX010065163.1, from coordinate 4,473 downwards.
CTATAAGTTCATTTCTCTAATTGTTCACAGCTGTAGAAAGAAATGATGAGGGAATCGCTGAAAAGGAATGACTAAAATATAACTTTTGGAATGCCAGTCCTCTGGTGCCAATGATGTTAAATAGCTTTTGTTTAGATCTCTTTTTATGTTATTTTATTTTAATCTGAGAAACTATTCCTTAGAAATAAAAGTTATAAACACATGACTGATAGCATGTGCCCAAGTGGAGATGATGCAATAATGCTTAAATTAATGTTTGATCTATATGAGATAACCAGAATATATTAAACTTAAATGATTTTTTAAAAATCTGGCACTATTTACATCTGTTCTTTCCAATAGAATAATAATGCAAGCCAGAAGAGTAATCTTAAATTCTCTAGTAGTCATATTATAAAAAGTGAAAAGAGATGGTGAAATTATTTTAATTATATATTTTATTTAACCCACTATATCCCAACTATTATTTAAGGTATAACCAATAAAAACAAGGGATTGATGAAATATTTTTCATTCTTCTTTTTGCACTATAGCTTCAAAATCTTGTGTACCTTTTAACCTACAGTACATCTGACTTTGAACAAACCACAATTCAAGCGCTCAATAGCCACATGTTGCTAGTGGCAAGGTAGGATTTAGACCATTAGGAGATTCAGAGGCCCAACAGTAATTTCCAGGTCCACCTCTCTTAATTTATTGGTAAGCTTTTTAAAAATTCTGTTTCTATGCATAACAAACCTTCACACAGAGAGTATAGGCTCCAACTCTAATTAGATCCTTTTATGGCCAAAGAAAGATTTCCTGCCCAGAAGAGTTTCCAATTGAAATGTATAGGTAAAACAGGGAAGAAAAATGTTCCAAATATGCATGAAGCAAAAGTCTTTATACATACATTTGGAGAGTAACAAGGTAATGTTTATAGTTTAGTTTAAAAACATCTTATTGGGGGAATTTATATTGATAAAATTATTAAAAATCACACATAATTTGCTTATTTATACAGTGGTTATTAATCTACAGTTTTTAGTCCAACTTGAGCTTTTAAGTATTATTAGTGGAGAAGCACAATTTCTAATAGTGACATTCTGCAGTCTGATCTATTTCATTATATTTATTTTTCCTTGAATCTACTGGTAAATTACGTTTTCAGCCAGCTGATTGCAAAGTAAGGCTTAGGGTTTTCTAGGAAATTCTTTACTGGCTCTTTTTTATAATCAGTGCTAATTTTATTTCTCCCTGGACACCTAATTCATACTACAGAACAGAAGCACATGAAATGTACTTGGTGGGGTCTTGTTTGTTCTGGTTTATCAAGAGACTCTCTGACCTGCTGTATGATAATTAGCCTTCATCCTAACACTTTCCCCTCACTTTAAATGTAGACTCCGCGCTTTAATTCTCCTTGTTCTGAATTTTACTATTATGTGGAAACACCTCAAAATCCTTAGAAATCCTTTTTAGTCTCCAGTCCCACGATTCTTCCTGGTCAGCTGTTTCCTACCATGTCATACCTTTGAAAATTACCTGAAAATGGAAAATTAGGTTGTCAAAATTGTAAGTTTATAAAAGAGATCCAGACCCATTTCAGTTTGTTCATGTGACTGAAAACAAGATCATGACTAAGAATGGATAATAATACAGTTTTCAAACTTTTTGATTCATTTGAGAATTTTATATGTGATTGAGTTTAATAGCTTGTAATTATACCAACATACTTTGTTCTATTTTGTCCTATATCCATAGATAGACCCTATTACAAAGAATATATTAAAAAGATATTACAAATAGCAAACGTTGGCTAATTCCTCACTCATTCTATTTCTGTAAACTCTGTAAGGACTGTTATCTTGGCTCAATTTCATATATTTTGATTTCCTCACATGTTCAAACTTACTAAAAAATAGTATGAATTTCAATCCCTTACAACAATACTTTGACTACATTGATATTTAAAGATAAAAGCACTCATTGAAAGAGTAATAAGCAATACTCTTCTACACTGAAGGGAAAATATAAATGGAAACAATAACCTAAGATAAATGTTTATTAATTACATACATTTTTCAGCTGTTGAAACCAATGTATATGCTTAATCAAAACATATTGACTGAGGTGTTAATAATAACAGGGTGATATATTGGGGAAAAATACATCCTATATAAACTGTGGACTATAGTTAATGGTAAAATTGTGGTATTCATTCATCCATTGTGGCAGAGGTGCCACACTAAAGCAAAGTGTTCATAACAAGGGTGGGGTTTATATGGGGACACTGTATTTTTCTGTAAACCTACAACTTCTCTAATTTAAAAAGTTAAATTTAATAAGATGGAAAATACCATACAGACTTCACAAAATAAATATCTTCATTTAAAAGTTTTAAATGGGCAAATGTATAATCTATTTTAGAGAAATATTATAAGATACATAATCATCACATAAACTTTTGAAAGGGGAGGATATTAATAAAGTCCTCTGAGTGAAGAAAGAGGACACAAGGAAAGATGTGACAGGCCCACGAGCCTAGTGGGAAGCTTGTATGGTAGAAAGAAGGGTCAGATGCACAAATAGGAGTCAGGGCAAGCTGGGGTAAAAAGCCAATTAGTGGATTAAAGGGTAAGAATCCAAGTTCAGAAATACAGGGGTGATAATATAGGCAGCTTGGGAGAAGATTAAAATAAAGAAGTGATAACAGTATTCTGTTGAGAGGGAAGGCTGTCAAAAATGTAAATAGAAAAAAAAGGTAGAACGAAAACAAAAACCTGACATTTAATCAAGTGTTATAGTAACAGAAACTCAGAGTGGGGAAATGTGATGATTTTAGCTCTAAGTGTTCTGAAATCATTAACTGAGGACCTAAGCGGATGGAAAATTTGGTCCCAATTACCAGAAACCAAATGGACTGCAAGGAATATAGGGAAATAACCCATTTCATTTCCCAATTGCTTTTCTTAAATACATCATATTAGGCAATCGAAGCCTGACATCCATAATTTACTGGAGGGGAAATATGTTATTTAGAGACAACACATTAAAGATAAACTTAATGTTTACCACTCTAAGAATATGATATTTTAGAGTACCGTGCTTAAGCTACATAGTGTTAGAATTTCAATTTTTTTTTTTACTTAAATGTTTATATAATCTAGGTTATATTTAAATTACTACATTCATCAAAATATTCTGTTGATATTTTTTAAAATTAAATCTTTTTTAAGCTACAATTTGGCCTTTGGTTTGTTTCCTAATATATAGTTAAGTTAATGTTTTATTATTATCTACTTTTTTAGAAGGAACAAATTTTTAAAAATTGTGTCTTAGCTATTATTTTAAATATCACTGTATAGCATTCAATCACATTTTAGATAGAGACATATCTCTGCCAATTGTTACATCAAAAATGGGAACATAACACCATAAGATTTTCCCATTATAATTGTAGTCTTTGTTCTGACTACATTCCAGATAATTTTTGCTAATATAAAAATGTTTTCATCCAAGCAGGATTCTGGTTATTGAAGAAACACTATATTTTTCAATTACAATGATAAAATGAATAATTCTGAAAAGGTCAGTGACCAGGATTGCAGAAGCAAATCACAAGAAGGCATATGAGTTTAAAATATTTAAAGCTATTATGTAGTATACATGCATACATAGCAGCCTTAAAAAGTAAAAGTATAAGCTTACTCTTAACAACTTGCAAGTGATTAAAACATGGACTATAATTTGTAATGTCATCTGGCCAGCAGCCTCTCAGAAAGTCTGATGCAAATACATATGTGAACATAGAAAATGTAAAAACTAAAACCAAGCTAAGATTAAAGCTGAAACTAAGACTGCATTGAAGAATGCCAAAACTACACCTCATGAGCCAGTATGTATTGGGGAAAAAAATGTGAAAACTCATTTTTATTTCCCAGTGCCTCTTTGGACCCAAAAACTCTGCAACTAGAAAACTGAGAAAATTTTTGTTACACACTCTGAAGTATACACCTTTTAAGATGAAAGAAGAACAATTTTTCCCCCATGAAGTCCTTAATAATCCCTCTCAGAAAAAAAATATGTTTCCTTGAACAGTTTAGGAGCATCATGACCAATGAGCATCTTGGAGACTTTGAATTATAAAATATCATGTTAAAAACTGTTTGTCATTAGTGAAAAAATTTAACTACAAAAAAAAAAAAAAAATCAGGCTGGTTTCAGACTTTTCCTTTATAGCTTTAAGTGCCAGAAGGAATTAGAGGAAAGCAGATTTTTGAGAAGAAAGAAGGTGGTAATCCAACAATTCAGCACTGCACTAAATCATATTTTATGTGTCGAAACATCCAAAAATAGTCTCGGAGTAGGAAAAAAATCCATGAAAAAAAATTACTTGAAGACAGACTCCAAAAGACCAGAAAATGAAACAATATTAGGGTTAAAAAAATCTGAAACCCAGAGCAACATTTCAACAGTATTCTGTAAAATTCT
>JAQZBX010065162.1:0-16360 GCA_029593785.1 Cabassous unicinctus | reverse complement strand
GCATCCCTCAAGATGACATGGGCCCAGTGGCCAGAGATGGCTAAGACAAATTCCAGGAGCCTGATTTCCTAACCTCAGCCTGATCTATCAGAGGAATGCACAGACTTGGGTCCACAGACACAAAATTCCAGCTCATGTTCTGGTGCAAGCCAGATTCTAGTCTGATCTCTACCCTGGATTTCTTTTGCAAACACACCATGGCGTCCAGACAAAGTCACAACAACATCCTGTGCCTCACGCTGCCGAAGCTACCATTTCGCAAGAACCCTAACAGCTGAGCTCTAAAAGGTGAGAATGGGGAACAGCAAAAAGGAAATCGGGCCACGGCACCTGGTCTATGGTAAATGCACGTGAAATCCCACGTTCTGGAAGGCAAAATATCTGCTTTGGTACAAAGAGCTGGGAAAACAATTTTTCTTAAAAATAAACGGATCCCACAAGATCAACCGTCTGGAAAAACTCCTCTGAGATACTAACAGGCCCTGAACAAAACACCAAGCAACTTTTCAGCTAACAAGCAACCATACTACATTCCACCCTCGAACACAACACACAAATTAACACACACACTACAACACTTATAAATCTCTAAAGTGCCACAATGGTTCTGAAAGCTAAGCAAGCCCACATACATTTCATTACTGCAGCATGGCTACCCTCCAAATCTCCTACTGAGGCTTTCACCCACTGTCTAAAACCTGTCTTCACCCAGGCACACAGCACAGAAACCCTCCCTCTCTACCACCCTGACAGCATCTTCTCCCTCCTGAAAAAAAATAAGACTTCTTTCACACAATGGTCCATCGTAAACTTTCTCTACAAATTACCATTAGAAAGAAATAACATTCTTGGTGTAATCATTTTTGTTTTTTTTTCCTTTAGTCTCCTAATTAGCACACACTCAATTAGCTATGTAATGTTTATGAAGCATTGTGCTAAATCACAAGTTCTTAACAAGGGTCCGTGAGCTTGAATTGAAAATTCAAAAAAAGACATTATTCTTGTGGGGACATGTTGGTGCGGGTGTGATATATTTATTAAATAATACACAGTATAGTGTGGACTTGGTAAGGGTCCGTGGTTTTTACCTGACTGGCAAAGGGGTCCGTGGAACAAAAAAGGTTGAGAACCCCTGCACTAAGTACTGTAAGGAGACAGAGATTAATCAGACTCAGACCTGCCTTTAAAAGCACTTTACTCTAGTAGAAGAGATTGGACTTGCATAGAAAAAAGACAAATGTAATTTGGGAATAATGATGATGATGCTAATAATAACAATGAACAAATCATTAAACTCTTACTCAGGGTCAGGCACTTTACACACATTACTATTTCACAATAAGCCTATGAGATTGCTATTACCCTTGTTTTAGAGATGTGCACGTTGAGTTTTACAGGGGTTAGGTCATTTTAACAAGGTCATAATTAATAACTGAACTAAAGCTCATTAGCCATACACATTGCCACCTACATGTCATAAGAATGGGTAATCATATCTCATGACATTTCTGAATGTCAGAGAAGCCGTGAAAATATTTTTTATTTTTCAATCAGATCTGGATCGAGAGTGTCAAACTCAGTGTTTGGACCCGACACACAATAAAGGACCTGAGTCTACCACAGAACCTGGATAAACTGCAGTTTTTGAGAGTAATTAATGGAAATTAATATATAGCAATTAGATGGAATTTGTCATAATCATCTCAACAAATGGAATGCTATCTGAAAAATCAAAATTTGAAGAAATGCTAAACTCGGTAGTCTTCCCAATGAACCAAAATACTTATATCTTAAATCAAATCTGTAGCATGCATTTTTCATGCATGATTTAATTCTGGAAAGAATAGAACACTATGACTGAATATTTAAAAAACAGATTTCATAATCCCACAACCCTAGTAAAAATATCATTTTATATAACTTTCTAGTTTTTTGTCAGTTTCAAATTTATGATGGTTGTGTACCTACAACTTTGTTGTTCCTTTTCTCTATCACATGCTGCTTTGTTGTTCGTTTTGTTTTGTTTTTTGTGCAGGAGGTAACGGGGATTGAACCCAGGACCTCCTACATGGGAAGCAGGTGCTTAATCACTGAGCTACATCCGCTCCCCTGCATTGTTTTCATAACTATATTTTACTAATCATTTCCCTATAGTTGAATACTTATGTGGATAGAATGCTTCTACTACTACAAATATCGTCAAACAGGTTTATGCATATAACATTTCCAGTATTTTAGATGTTTCACTTAAAATAGGATGCCAGAAGTGGGATTACTAGATAGATCAAATGAAATTTCAGCATTTTAAAATCTCCCAATAGAGCCTGGCTGGTAAAAAAAAAAAAAAAAAAAAAAAAATGTACAGGGCACTGTCTTTGGTTGATGATATCTTTTAAATCTCTGCAAAAATTCAAACCCTTGGTCAAGGGGGTGCCATTTCTTTTGTGGATTTCTCGAAACCCAACAGCCAGCTCTGCGACATCCCAGAAGACCTGGGCGTGCCCGCCAGGCACTCACCTTCCCCAGCCCCGCTGCCCTTCTGCCTGCTGTTGTGTAGAGGAAGCACTTCCAGCGAGGCAATGCCGGACCGCTCCAGAATGTTCACTTCCACCATCAGCCTCCCGACCAGCTGCTGGGGCCGCACGCTGATGGAGTGCTCATACTTCCCGAGCCGCCTCTGCAAAAGCTCTTCATAGCTTAAGATGAAGACAGCTTGGTCCTTGCTGGGAATCACTAAAGAAGCTCTGAACGTTTCAGTCCCCTTCTCTCTGGAAGGAATTAAAAAAGGGAGCAAGGCTACCACTTACAGTCTCCACGTCGCCCTGACTAGAGAAGAGCCAGACTCCCTCGAGGACCTTCAGGGCACTGGCTGCGCTCTCCTAACCAGCTTGCCAGTGAAGTCAGTGGGACCAGTGAGCATGGCAATGGGAGTCCTTACAAGGAGAAAAGTAAAAATTATTGCTGGGAGGAGAGGGAACTGCCTGCACTAGAGGACGATGCCAAAGGTTCCAAGAATACTGACTGGTAGAGACATCAAAGACTGTTGAATAGGAAGGCTTATCATTTTAGGGTGGGTGGCTCAAGGGGGCAATGGGGAAATGGGACATTGAACAGGTGAACTGCTAGATCAGTGAATTTTGGAATCAAAGTGTGAATGACGATCTCCTCTTTACAGTGATGGCCAAATGAATTTTGAAATTTTACACATCTTTAAAATAGTAAATGCATTAGCTTTTGCAACCTGGTAAAGTTTGATGGATGTGTTTTGGGGGAAAGGTGAGGGATAAAGGATTGTAGAACTTGCAAAGACACAAACCATTCCGAAAGCTTTCAAGACTTGGAGTGAGGGTTCTCTCATTCAAGATGGCAGATGGATTAGCAACAGGGTAGTAAAGGATTAAATAAAAAGAATAAGAGGAGAGGCAACCAACAGAGGAAAAGACATTTCCAAAGTTTCTGGAAGACCTAGGGGATTTGTTATCGTAAGCATGGCAATTTCCAATAGAAGCGCCTGCCCGATCCCACGCTACAAAGTGATTTATTGCAAGTACACAAGGAGGGAAGTTAGGGAATCTTCACAAAACCAGTTCAAAGTGAGAAGGGGGGCTAGGGCTTTTATAGGGGGAATGGGGTGGAGGATCAATGGATGACTGCGTGATGCATTCCTGCCATGTGGGTGACGTGACGCATTCCTGCCATGTGGGTGATGACAGGGTCTCCTGTGTTATCTCCTGTATGAAAAACTCCTGTTTGATGTCCCGATTTTCAGTCTTTTATCCCAGGGAAGTTACAGATTTCCTGGGCTATTAGGTGACTCTGGCGCCATTCTGTGGTTTTGCTAAGATGTATGCAAAACTCCTGTTTGATGTCCTGGTTCACAGCCTTTTATCCCAGGGAAGCTGCAGATTTCATGGGCACCACTCTCTGGTTTTGCTGGGATGTTATCTTATTCCTGACTTTCCCGGAAGAAGAGCTGGGAAGATCTGGTTATTTTCCTTCAAGGAACTAAGAACAAAGAGTAAACTACTAAGATTAGGTTATTAGAAAACCAGTTCAACTAGATCTGGGGAAGATATCTGAATTTTTCAGAGCTGCTTAAGAAAAGACATTTTTAATAAGCACATTTTCCAGCTATCAGATTCAGTAGAGAAAGAACTCTATAGCCCAGAATATGTAGGAAGGGACTACAAGAGAGAGAACCAAATCATCTGGCTGAACCTCAGAGAGACAGCAGGCTGTGACTCAGCAGGACACCTTGAGATGAGAGTAAGAAGGGAAACCAAACACACAGAGGACATGTCCGCATATGAAAAACTAAGTTTGTAGGTTTCCCACACTCTTTATTTCCCTTCCCCATTGAGCACAAGCAGCCTGGAACTTACCTCCAGGCAAAAATTCAGGGAGTCTTCCTAAAGAGAACGGCCTACAGAGAATCAATAGATTGGGTGTAGGGAAATGGAAAAGGGGCAGTCTGAAGTCCACCTGCCCTAAAATGATAAGCCTTCCTATTCATGACAAATTCTAATTTAAAAAAATAGACTAGATTTAACAATAGGAAAGTAGAAGAAACCCCTAGCAGCCACCTAAAAACATCAATTTAATCACCCAGCAGCATAAAAAAGAAAAAAAAAACACAAAAACTAATCCTTCAAAAAAAAATTCAGGAAACAGAAAAAAATTAAAACAAACAAAACTCCAATAATTAACATCCTCATAGAGGATACTATACAAATATAAGCAATCATAAAAAAGAGATCTTAATAACGAAACTTATAATTGCCAAAATAAAATAGAAGATAACATTGAGGAACTCTTCAGTATAAACGGAAAGAAATAGAGATTGAAAACTTGAGAACAAAGACAGAAAGGCTCAATTGAGAAAGAAAGTGTCTAGAAAAGGAAACTAGAGAAAACAGAGAGAAGGACATTATCAAAGAAATAATATAAAATTTCTCAGAGCTAAAAAGAGACACAAATATTGAGATGGAAAAGTTCCACTGAAGGTTGGACAGAATGAATGAAAAAAGATTGACACCCAAACTCATTATTGTAAAATTATAGAAAATCAGACAGAGGAAAAAATATGTAAAAGAAATGGTACTAGACCGCATTAGATGAATCATCAGCAATTCTCGATGTCGTTAAGATATTGGAACAATGCCTTCAAAGTTCCAGAGGGAAATTATTCTGAACCTTAAATTCCATAAGCAGCCAAAATATCAACCAAGTTCTTAGAAAGCTCACCTCTCACACACCAATTCTAAGGAAGTTATTTCAGAATATACTCCAGCAAAGTAAGGGTAAAACCCATGAAAGAAGATATGGAATATAAGAAATAATGAAACCAACTCAGAAGAAAAGAAATCTCAGGCTAATTGTGCTGTAGCAAGACTTCAAAGCAATGACAGTATTACATGGATCTGAAGAAACCCATTTTTTCCCATGTTTTAGCAGCTCTGAAATCAGTATGTGTCTCACAATCAGTGATGTCATACAATTGCCATTGGCCAGACACCAGGGGTAACACAGAGCCATGGCTTGCACAATGGCTGGCCAGAGCTGTTCATTGTGTCATCGTTTAAAATGAGTTATATGTCTTGCTAGATGATAATAGTGGCAAAATAAGTTTCATCTTGTAAGAAAAGAGAAAGATAATTAGACACCCCAGGAAAAACTGAAATTTATATACATTATGGTCCAAATAGAACTAAACTGTGGCATGATTCTGAACAATTTAGAACATGTAAGAAAAGATCATCCTGATAAAGGCCACTTAGGACACACTTGCAGTCTGACTAAGTTAGGCTTAATAACTTGCTGCAGCAAGAGAGACCACATATCAGGGGAACCATGGAGCATCTTGTCAAATAAAGGAAGAGACAGGGTGAAGTGTAGGTAAAAGTTAAATGCAGTTGTGTTTTGACAGACTCAAAGCAAAACAGGACTGTGTATAAAGGAGCTACTATCAGCCTGTATCCAAGGTTCTGTTTCCTTAGAATCTACAAAATTAAGATAAATGTGCAATTTTGTGTCTGTGAAAACCCTTCATCTGAAGCCCCAGATGTTGGTTAGAAATTGAGGTTGCTTATCTGTATCAAAGTGAACCCACGGCTCAGATCTTCCGGGCAAGGGTAGGATGTTCTTTCTCATTAAGAGGATATCAAACAGCAAAGTTTCTGACAGTCCATGATGTTAGAGAACAAGCCTTATTAATTAACAAAAGAGACTTACAGGTTCACACAATTTTATGAGGATATTAAGATCCTTTTTCCTTTATGTTGGGCTGGTAGAGAAGGAAATACAACGCTAGTATACTAGGTGGCTCTGCAGTTAGTGCTTTTTATATAGTCATTAAAAAGTAAATGCCATTTATTGGCTTTTCAATTTTTTAGATTCAGTTTACAGACAATATAAAGAAGACAAATATGGTTATATATTAATTCTGAAAGTTAAAAAAGTAAATGATTGGGGAACAACAGATGGGTGCAAGAAATGGAAAAGGAGAGGTAGAGTGAAGTGTAAGATAGTAGGGGGCTCTAAACACTGCTTAAATTGATGGCAAAAGAAGAAATCAAATAATAATATCAAAAATTGGAATGCAGAGGGAAAGTGGAAGTAGTGTAAATATGATAAATCCTCTTTCTTCGCAACAGAGTCAACAGATAATATCTTTTTTTTTTAAATCAAGAGATAAAGAAAAAGCAAGGCTACCATAATATTTAGAGTTAGGGAAGTAACTACAAAGAAAACTAAATACAGAAAAATTAGAAGTGAATGCTCCCAGAAAGTGAGAACTGTGGGATAGGAGAGGTGAAATGTTCCTTTTCATTATAAACCCTTATCTACTATATTGTTAACCAGGTATATTGATTACTTCAATAAAAAAATACAAAGAAGATAAATACTTGGCATCAGCAAGATGGGTAGTAAAAGGGGTGGAAAATTCAACAATTTCCTGAAGTGGATTTTTAATTCCATAAAGAAATGGCACTTACCCATTATCTTCTTTGGCTTTATTCCTTTCCTCTTTTACCCTCTCACCATTTTTCTTTTCTTTCTCTGTAATTTCACCATGATATACCTTGTCTCCAATAAGCCTGAAACACAGGAGACAGCTGTGTTACCAGATTGCATTTCCAAGACAAATTCAAACACAGATATCATAACCATGGCAACCCTAGAAAATATTTTTATTTGCCTCTCTTTTATTGCAGAAAGTAAGCATTCCCGACCAGGGCATCACGATGGGCTCATTCATCTCATTCTAGGGCAATTTCCAACAGGTTCAAACGGTAAGATCCAACCCCAGGTACCCTGTGATTCTCCAGGAATAAATCATAAGTTCTGCTCAAACTTCCATGAAGAGTCACACACTTGAATCTTGCCCAAATTGAAAATTAAACCCAAACACCCACCCCATTTTGCATATCTTTACCTCTTAGTTCAGAACAAAAGAAGAAATATATTCAACCCAGTATATCCACAGTTTTATGCTTGTCATCCAGATCTGAACTTAACCATCACCTCCTCTGAGCTACCTCCCTGACTCTCCTACCCAAAGAAGCTCCTCAGCCCTGTTTGCTGCCTTGCTATCTTTATAGCATTTACTGCTATCTGAAATTAGCTCATGTATTTATGTGTTACCTGTTCGTTGACTGTTTCTCCTTACTGGAGCAGAGAGACATTGTCACCCATCACCTTGAAGAGTGAGGAAAGTAGAAAAGAAGAAGGAAAGGAAGGAGACAGGAAGGAGAGAAGAAGGAAGGAATGGAAGAGAGGAAGGAAGAAAGGATAGACAGGAGAATGGAAGGAAGGGAGGAAAAAAAGGAGAAAGGGAGGGAAGGAGGAAGAAAAAAGGGAAGGAAAGAAGGAAGGGAGGGAGGGAGGGAGGAAGGAATCAACCTTCTGATCAGTATTCCTGGGATATAAATGCTCCCAACCAAAGAGAGGCTGTAGGACCTCATCAGTACCTCAGGCTCACCCTGACCACCCACATAGAAATCTTCATTCCACTGTCACCTACATAGTGAAGTTGGTGATGAAAGCTGCAGCTGGAATCTGCATCTGAAACTCAGTTTCCTGGTCCTCAGAAGCTCTATTCAGCACTCGGCAGGAAACCGTAGTGAAGGCATAACGAGAAATAATGGTAGACTTCACCGAAAATTCTGTCACCAAGGGTTTGGTTTTCTGTTGGAATTAAAACACACGGTATTTTCAGTGGCACATTTAGGCATGATTCAAAACATTTTGGGGTAGGTGTGGGTCTTTTTTCATATGGGAATATTCTTCAGTCTGGGAGTCCATAACATGTGATTTCTTTCTTTTGGCTTTCTCCTGATTTTCCTACATTTTACTACCCACCACTTGCCAAACAACATTTGTTGAACAACCAACTCATGACAAAGAGGCAAATCTCCTTACTTTAACAAATGTACACGGTGAAATTTCCCAAATTAACAGAATACACATTGCTTAGTTTAGTAATTCATTGAAATTTTAGATGTGAAAAATGTGAAATTTATAAAACTTTTCTGTGCTAAACTTTTAGATCGCATTTACAGGATCACTGAATTGATCAAAACATCAGAACACGCTTAAAGAAATTCTCATATTTTCAAATCTGCTTCCATGTCCATTCAGAGAAATTATCCACCGGGAAGCCAGGGCTCTCCGACCTGGACCACAACAACACTATTGTATGATAGGAATCAATACTGAGCTCAAGAATGAATTTAGAGAATTAGAATGCAGGAAAAGGAAAGCTTACCTCTTTGCTAACTAAACTGATGCCAAGAGTCCCTGAGAAGGGTACTAGCTAGATGGTGCAAGTTTAAAGCCTGGTAATAATGACTCAGTGTTTTTAGCCTTCACAACAGTGCTGCATCAATCTATTGACACCTGGTAGCAGAAGCCTGAAAGAGCAAGGAAACACCCAGGAGGAAAGTCACCACTAACTGAGCCATCATCTCATTCCAGGAACTGGCTTAGCAGTTTCCCAGCAGCATCCCATGATAGTCTGGGGACAGACATTTGAAGTAGGTGGTTTTATTCCCATTTCACAGATAAAAGAAAGTCAGGCGTAGAGAGGTTACATATTGGTCCAAGTCAGCAAGTAGTGGAGATGGGACTTGAACCCAATCCCACACGCTCACAAGTCTATACTTTCCACCACAATGCTAGGCTGCCTGTCTGCTTGCTGTGGGCATGTCTTACTCAGCTTTGTGTACTCAGCACATGGAAGGCTCTCAATAAATATTAGTTAGATGGGGAAGCAGATGTAGCGCAAGTGATTGGGCTCCCGTCTACCATATGGGAGGTCCCGGGTTCAATTCCTGGGGCCTCCTGGTGAAGGCAAGTGGACCTGTGCAGAGAGCTGGCCCACGCGGAAAGCTGGCCCGCACAGAGAGCTGGCGCAACAAGATGACGCAACAAAAAAGAGACACAGAGGAAAAAGACAATGAGAGACACAACAAACCAGGGAGCGGAGGTGGCTCAAGCGATTGAGTGCCTCTCTCCCATGTTGGAAGGTCCCAGGATTGATTCCCAGTGCCTCCTAAAAGAGAAGATGAGAAGAGAAGACAGGGAGACACAGAAGAACACGCAGTGAATGGACACAGAGAGCAGACAGAAAGCACAAGCAGTGGGGGGTGGATGGAATAAATAAAATAAAATAAATCTTAAAAAAAAAAGTTAGTTAGATGGATCTCGATTGCTCTGATCGGATTCTACTCTCTTCTTTGGGATCATGGCCTCCGTGGTCAATGTCAATTCCAACCCTGACCTACTTTATTCATTTACTGACAGCCCTCGGCTAGTTTTCAAAATAGATATAAGGCTATGGCCTGTGGATATCAAGGTATACTGCTCCTGTGATATACAAAGGTTATAATAAACCCTGTTCCAAAAGAGTAACCACAGAGGGTTATTCTACTTAAACAAATATTTACTCAAAACATTTGAGTCAAATTACACTATGCATAGCCAACCATAAAAAAGTTTGAGATATTTTAAGTGATGCATTGGAAAAGTGGAGCTGAGACTTCTTCAATACAAACAGATCTGAGAACATGCTCGAACACCCAAAGAGGGAGAGTTGCAAGGTTCAGACCCAAATGCGTAAGCCAGGCCAGAGCGTGGCCCAGGAGTTAGAGGCAGAGGTCTCAGGACTACCTGTCCGTGAGACAATTTGTGGCTCAACTTCCTTTCCTGATGACTTGAAAAGATAAAGACAAATGGGAACAGGCTTAGGGCACATGTTCGGTGAATGTGTATCTGTCTTAGAAAGTTGGGAAGGGAGACAGAGAGAGTTTAGCTAAGTAGTAACCAAGTAGAAAAGAGATCTGCAAGCATTTGGAAGATTTTCACCTGCAGGAGCAAAAGAAGCACTCCAGTTTGGACTAAGAAGAGATGATTTCAAAGCAGGGGTCCTCAAACTGTGGTCCCTGAACCAGCAGCATCAGCATTTCCTAGCAACTTGTCAGAAATGAAAATTCTCCGACTCCATCCCAAAGCGACAGGCTCAGAAACTCAGGGGATAGAGTCAAGCAGTCCATGTTTTAACTCTGATGAACACTAAGTTTTGAGAATCACTATTTAAAAATAATGTAGCTAGGTGGCCCTCATCATATATTCTTTTTTTTTTTAAAGATTTATTTATCTCCCCCTCTCCTCATTGTCTGCTCTCTGTGTCCATTCACTGTGTGTTCTTCTGTGTCTGCTTGTCTTCTCTTTAGGTGGCACAGGGAACCGATCCTGGGACCTTCTGGACTGGGAGAGAAGCACTCAATCTCTTGCACCACCTCAGCTCCCTGGTCTGCTGCATCTCTTATTGTCTCTCCTCTGTGTCTCTTTTTGTTGCGTCACCTTGCTGTGCCAGCTCTCCGTGCAGGCCAGCTCTCTGCTCCCACCAGCACTCCACGTGGGCCAGCTCGCCTTCACCAGGAGGCCCTGGGAATCGAACCCTGGACCTCCTGTATGGTAGACGGGAGCCCAATCTCTTGAGCCACATCTGCTTCCCCTTCATTATATATTCTTAACCTGTAAATTGAGAGAGCTTGAGTAAACCACTAAGATTACATCCATGAATCCAAGGCAAAGCCAGAAGTGAGGAATAAAACCTTGGAAAGCATTTAAACTTGGGTTTTGGGAAATTATTCCTGAATTCAGAAACAATTGGATTGTAGAATATTATTTCATGCAAGGCTAGTCTATTTAAGGCAAAATCTCTCCCTAGAAGTGATTTGGATTAAAAAGAGATTTCAGTTGTGATTCCACCAAATGTTTCTGTTAAAGGATTTCATTAAAAACATTCAATGTGTTGCAGTAATGGTAACGGGTATGAGGCTGACGATGGCCATGATAATGAACTTAACAGCATGACAACCTGTTGGGTTTTCTCCATTAAAATTTAGGTCTCATTATTTTCCCAAAAAAAGGAGCCCTAGGGTAAATAAAACTATGAATTGAGATAGAATTTACTTTTATTTATGCTGTACCTGGAGATAGGTTTTCTTCCTGAACTATCCATGTTTAAACATATTCATCTATCACCAAAGCTGAGGTGATGTACATCACATGGTCAATAGCTGTGCTCTTGTGAAGAATCTAAAACACCACTGCACACAGTTCAAATTTCTCTAGATGTGTTCGAAAGTTAATAGGAATCAATGCCACAAAAGTAAATAAATCAATCCTGGGAACTTAGAAAAGTCTAGCTTTATCATGTTCTACTTGATTTAAAATGTAAACCAGTATTTATTAGCAACCAAGTAATATATGCACGTGGTAAAAACCTTAAGTTATATGGAATATAAAATGAAAAGTAAGAGTCTCCTGCAATGGATTGAGTTATGTGCCCCCTGGGGGGGGGGGTGGGAATGTTCTCAATCTCAATCCATTCCTGTGGGTGTGAACCTTTTGAAGATGTTATTTTAGTTAGGGTGTGGCCAACTGAATCAGGATGGGTCATAATCCTATTGCTAGGGTCCTCATAGAGAAGGGAGGAATAGAAGCTGCAAGTCAAGGGAACCCAGAAGAGGAAGGAGAGGACATCACCATGTGATGGAAAAGCTAGGAAGCCCCAAGGATCCCCAGCAGCCAGCTCCAGGGTGCCAAGTCTTGTAGGAAAAGCATTACCAATTTTGGACTTGTCCTAGCCTCAAAACTGTGAGCCAATATATTCCCATTGTGTAAGTCAACCCATTGTATGGTATTTGTTTTAGCACCCTGGAAACGAATATATTCTCCCACCCCAGACCCACATTTCCATTTCCCAGTGGCAATATTTAACAGTTTTTGATACATCCTTCCCTAAATATATGCTGTACTGATTTGCTTCCATTTTACCTAACGATATAGTTTGTTCATCTTTCTTTATCTGTACATGTTCCAGTTAGCTAATGCTGCATAGCAAATCATGCTAAAACCTTGTGGCTTCCAACAGCAATAATCATTGTATTTTCTCTCCTGATTTCTGTGACTCAGGAAATCTAGAAGGGCTTGGCTGGAAGACCTGGCTCCTTTGCTGTCAGATGGGGGCTGGAGCTGGAACAGTGGGTTGCTGAAGCAGCTCGGGGCTGGCTGGGCATCTCTCTACCTTCTGAGGTTTTCAGTGCCTCTCCATGTGGTTTTGCTCATGGGCAAGTATGGAGTACCTCACAGCATGGGCGACCTCACCCATCAGGCAGTCAGACTGATTACATGGCAGCTAAAGGCTTCAAGAGAGAGTACTTCCTGACAGCAAGGTGGAAGCTATAGCACTTTTTATGACCTAACCCTGAAAGTCACATATCATCACTTCTGCCATAGTCGACTGGTGAAAACAGTCACAAAAGCATACTCAATTTCAAGGGCAGAGGGCATAGATGTCTACTCAAACGGAAAAGTGGAAAATCAAAGTGCCACCGTCTCTGGAAAATACAATGTGCCACTGCACAGAACAACCTGTGCAAAAAGAAAACCTCGATCTTTTTTAGGTAGCTGCATAGTGTTACATTTTATGGACTTACTATATGGACTTTAACCAGTCCCCTAATGTGCATCAACTCTTTCATAATTATTTCATTGTAATTATTTAATTGGTGCAAAACTTATTAAATTAATAATTTGATTAAATTTATAGTTCAATAATTTGTTATATCATTAACATGAATTAATAATTCAATAACTAAATTAATTAATTACTGACTTATTATTATTATTGGAAACCCCCTTCAGATGCCTCTATTCTCTAATTCAACTACATCAAGAGTGGGACAGCCCATATGGTTTTTGTGAGTAAAGTTCTATTGGAACTGAGCCACAACCATTTGTTTACATATTGCTTACAGCTGCTTTTGTGCTGTCACGGCAGAGTAATTGAGGATTGTACAGTTGAAAACAGAGACCATATGGCCTGCTGCAGCATATATGGCTTTACATTTCCCCACAACCCTTCCGGTTCTTTTCCCCTTCTAGTCACAGCAGCATTTCATATCTCAGTTACACAGCAAGCCTTGAGAAATAACTGTTTGTGAACACGTGGCTCTTAAGTAAATCTCGGATGCTTAGACTTCTCTCCCAGAAACACTAAGAATAATCTGTTCTGTGAACTGCTGCACCACCTTCATATCAATAGATCCCTTGCGTAATTACATAAAGATGTAACTTCAGCCCAATGACAAACATTGTAAACGGACGTTTTGTGAAAATGTAACTTCTGCCTCACTGGGAAACATTGTGACTGTTCGATCCTTGATTATCCTGGGCACTGCATTTCTAAATCATGCTCCTCCCTCATGTGCCCTCCCCATCTACACGTAGACATATAGTATAAAAAACCCTCTGCTTTGTGGCAAGTGTGGACATCAAGCCTCGGAAGCACCACATTCTCCTCCCGCCGCTGAGGACAAGGGTTTTAGGCCATGACCAGGTTTGGACTCTCCAAGAAGAGAGGGCGAGGCCCCACGTAAGCCCCCTATTAAACGCTCACGTGCTCGCCAAGCTGGACTTCTCCTAGTCTTTCTTTGTTCTGATGTATCCCTCTCTGTTTGGTGGGAAGCTGTCATTTTACACAGCTGTACTCGGAACAATTGGCGTAGCTGGCAGGACATATCAGACCAAAGCGTGAGCTGGGGCGTGGAATCCACTGGGGGTGAATTCCCAGGGTGGCCTGCCACCTCCATGTGGGGTGGGGTCGCCTGCTTGCTTGACTGTTGTGGGCCTCGTAGTGAGTACGGGGATGCTCCAAAAACGCCGGTGGGAGTGGAGTGTACGTTGCAGGGACAGAAAATTACGAAGTTTTGTAAAGACGGCAGGAGGCACTGCCGCTATGGGTGGTTCAGTTAGCCACAGCAGATTGTCTCGAGAAAGACAAAGAAACCTGCCATTTAAGGGAAGAGTTTTGCAGACTTCCACCTCCGCCTTAGTGACAGGTCTCTCTGCACAACTAGATAAAAAGGATGAAAATATGGAAATACTGGCCTGTCGGTTTTTAAATTTAGGGGGTCATAAAAAACCCAGACCCAAGGTATGGGCTATCTTAGCAAAAGGCATTGGGATCCCAAGACCTGGAACCCCCGGGAAGAAGAAGATAGTGATTCAGATGTAGAAATTACGGAATAATCTTTAAATCTTAATATTAGGCTGCTTGTGCAAAGGATGGCTAAATCACAGATACAACATTCCGTACAAGCAGGGGTGCTAAATGGGGCCCTGTCAGTGAAACCATGTTTGTAAGAGAATATTCCACTGGAGAGTTATCTGAGATAAGGAAAACATTCCGGCAGCAACTCCGCAAACCCCTTGCTACCTGGATGTGTTGCGACTATGGGATAGTGGAGCAAATGGAATTAGTTTAACTGCTGGAGAACACAATGTGGGACAAACCTGAATGAATAAGAAAGTGCAGAGGGCTTGCGGAAAAGGAATTTTTGTGGTCAAAGTTGGATAAGAGCTGATGGGTCTATCTATAAAGTTTTTAAAGCCTTAGTATAAAATAGTATACTGATGCAAAACTAAAATTTGGTTCTTTCTCCGTTAAAGTGAAAAAAGTTCTTAAATCATGAGTCTGTTTTGGTAAAAGGTTTTATAGTTTTCTCCTGAATAATCAGCATACAAAGCAGAAAGTCTGTTTTATCAAAACAGCTTCTTGTACTTTATGTTAACTTTACTGTGTCCTTGGTTGTTTAAGAAAAACAAGTCTTCTCACTTTTAAAAGAACATAATGTTCTAACTCAACGACTTTTAACATTTTGCTTTCTCCAGGTCAAACCCTAAAAAGCACCTTTTTATTTCAAACTATTGCAAAAGATTTGTTCTTTCACCTTGTAAAAAGTGAAGTTCATTTGATATGTTATAAGTTGGATGAAAAGTGTTTTCATTTAGAAAGTATATAAAAAATTAAAAGGGATTTTCAAACCTTCTATTAATCAAAGTTGTATGGGTAAAATGTTCATATAAATACTTTAAAATTGCATAAAATTCCTAAAGATTTGACAATGTTTTCTGCATAATATTCGATAACTGTATAATGTTGTTCATCATGGTTTTAGTTATTTTAAAGATGTTCTATGTCACAGAAACAACCTCTCCACCTGGGAATCAAGAAGTAGATACTTTTGCTCTTAATTGCATGGTTTGCCCCACCCCCATGGGGTGGTACATGGCTAAGGCATTAGGCATTCCTATAAAGCAGGGGTTCTTAACCTTTTTTGTTCCACGGACCATTTTGCCAGTCAGGTGAAAACCACAGACCCCATCTCTGAATGCAGCAGCAGATAGTTTTATGACACTCAATGTCAGCATATCTTTAAGTTAAATTTTACAAGTCTTCAAGATTAATTCAAGCTCATGGACCCCCTGGTTAAGAATCCCTTCTATAAAGTATTGTGACCTGGTTCATATCACACAAAATTGTGAGGCCTGTTCTCGGCTCTGCCATGAACGGTGCCTTACAGCAGTGGACATATCCGTAACGCCACACTATGGGGATGGACTTCAGTGTTGTCAGACTCCCTTGTGCATTTAAACCAGGCCCCCGGCACCATGCATGGTGTCTCTCCATTTGATTTGTTGGCTAGCTCAGTCACTACAGCCCCTAAAACAATAAAGGGATCTGTCACATTTCCTGGTCATGCAACTGAAGTAGAGGGAAACATGTTGCTGCTTCAGACTCCTGTGGCTCTGCCAGCTGGCGATGGCTCAATATCACTATATCTACGATGGACCTTGCCTCTTGACTGTTTCACAGTGCCAGAGGGCGCTATGCACCAGGCCGGTGGAACACTGGAGGCTACCCTCCTTTTATCTCAAGGCCGAACAGTGCTGCAGTATGCTGGCTGTGTGAAGGACATACCCAGTGGAGCAATCATCACCAGAGTAA
>JAQZBX010065161.1:6162-16455 GCA_029593785.1 Cabassous unicinctus | reverse complement strand
AGTCAAATGCGCCATTCTTTTTATTCCTTTGCCACAAACTTCTGTTTCATGTCTTAAATTAAGTGACACTTTGATCTAGTCTGCTAAACTGATCAAGCAGATAACATGAAATGTGCTGGTTTTAAACGGGGAATTTATTGGTTTAGAAGCTTACATTCTGAGGCTATGAAAATGTCACAATCAAGACATCATCAGGATGTCTTGAAGACTGGCTACCAGCAATCCTGAACTTCTCTTTCACATGGCAAGGCACTTGGTGGCATCTGCTGGTCTCCCTCTTCTTCTCCAGGTTTCATTGCTTTTAACTTATGGCTTCCATGGCTTTTTTTTCCCTTCCTCTGAATTTCATTCTTTTATAAATGACCTCAGTTAGAGGATTAAGATCCACCCTGAATGAGGTCTTAAGGTAAGACGTTAACTTAAGTTTCTAATTGCCAAAAGATCCTACTTACCTTAGGTCTACACCCACAGGAATAGATCAACTTCAAGAACAAATTTTTCTTAGGTACATTCAACTTCAAACCAACACAAATGTCTTCTATTAATTATTGCTGGACTAACTCTCCAGGGTTTTCTCACCTGAAAAATGGTACTAATAATACCAACTTCAAGGATTTACTGTGAAGACTAAGCAAGATAATGTTACCATGGCCAGTTGCCCCTCTTGCCCAGGGAAGTTCTGGTTTTTACTCACTGTCATGGAGTAATTGTGAATACTGCTACCTTTCATTGCCAAAAGTGCCCTAGTTCAGATGAAAAAATATAAGAACAACCTGAGTGATATGATTAAGTACTTCAGGGCTTCTAAATGGAAGTTCTTTGTGCAAGAAAATTTCTGTGCATACAATTCTGCTCTAACACTATTAAGACTGAACCATGCCTCACACAAAAACATGTTAAAGTCCTAATACTCAGTCCTATGGATATGAACCCATTTGTAAATATGATCCCTGGAGATGTTTTTACTCAAGGGGAGGCCAAGCAGAATTAGGGTGGACCTTAATCCAATATGACCAGAATCCTTATAAGAAGAGGAAATTTGGAAACCATAGGAGGAGAGAGACAGGAAGAGAGACTACTATGAAATAAAAGCAGAAACAGTTACAGATTGCTGGCAAGTCACCACCAGAATGCTACAGACTTTAAAGAAAGCATGATCCCACTGACACTTTAATTTATTTCTAGCTTTCAAAATTGAGACAATAAATTCCTGTTGTTTAAGCCAACTAGTTTGTGGTATTTTTGTACAGCAGGCACAGAAACTAACACAAACACTAAAACATATGCATCTTAATGTAATCACTCCATCAGTCAACTCTGAGAATTTGAGATAGGTTCATTTTTTTATCCTCAATCATGAAATATAATAAGAAATCAACATATGTTCATTGAACAAATGAATGACCATGTCCTGCTGCATAAGAGAACTATTAAAAGCTAGTCTCACTTTAGCACTTTATTTCTTCTTACAGCTGAGTAATATGCCACTGTATGTATGTACTACATTTTGTTAATCCATTCATCTGTTTATGGGCACCTGGTTGATTCCAACTTTTGGCAATAGTGAACAATGCCACTATGAACATTGGTGTGCACATGTCTGTTCGTGTCTTTGCTTTCAATTCTTCAGGGTAGGATAAGCAGTACATGACCTCATTGATATGAATTAATGAAATTCAGCAGTCTCAGAGAGCTACTGTCTGTAAAACAGATTCATAAGAAATAGAAAAAGAAGCAAAGTTTGTGAGCCATCACCCATGCGGATGTAATCTATGGTAAAGTGATAGAGTGTAGTTGTGTATTGAAGGGATAGGACAGGAAGGTAGTGATAATATTGGGTTGGGAAGTGCAGGGTTGACAGGTGGGTAGATTTGGAAGGGTGGGTCAGAAGGTCCAGGACACTGGGGGGAGGGTAGGAGACAGACCAGGTGAACACTGGGGATTTGTGGGTTAGAGGTTGAAATTACAGAGGTAGGAATGCTCTTATGGCAAAATGGCAAGGAAGGGTCACTGGTTTAGGGGATTTGTTAGGGGGGCATTCAGGACAAGGCACCCTAGAGAAGGCTTCTAGGGAGTGTGTTGAGTGTTCATTCTGTCATAATGTGTTGTATCAGTGGGTGGAGACTCACATAATGAGCAGAAAAATGTTGTGCTCCCATCTTTGAGAGGACCGATTTGTTGAGAAATAGACAGGCAGGAGTCTCTCAAGAGCAAGGACAGTTCCTAATAGGGGAGGAAAAACCACTGTGTCAAGACCTCTTGTTGCATGTAACTATGAATCTTGCCATCCAATGAGTCAAGCCAGGGGGTCCTTATGGGCCCTGGGAGGATGGGGTGGGAGGAAGAGAATAGATCAAACAGGGGGTATTTAGTGATCAATAGAATTGTTTTTCATTACCATACAGTGTTGGACACAAGACATGGTAAATATCATCAAAATTTATAAAAGTGCACGGTCAAAAATGTAAACCATAGTGTAAACCATTGACAATGTTTAGTAGCTAAATTTCACTATTTCTATATCAGTTATAATAATGTTACCATCCACATATAAAAAGGTATTGATATGGGGGGAGGAAAGGGGAAGGTTGTTGGGTATATGCAAGTCTCCTGTATTATGTGTGTGACTTTGCTGTGATGTAAAACTTCTTTGAAAACAAAATGAAAAATAGTGAGACACTGGGGAATGAGAGGGGGAAGGTGCCATGGTACAGACTGGACACCATATATTGTAGTGATGAAAGGCAAAAGGTCAAAACATTTTTAAATATTTTTCATTTTTTAATTTCCCAATTTTTAAATTTTATTTATTGTTAGTTTTTAAAAAAATGTTATATATTTTATCTTTTACACTGAAACTTATCATTATTATTTCATTTCCCTATTACTTGTATTCAGCTATTGTAATGGCTTCATCCTTGAAGAGGCTTTGGATCACAGGAAGGGTAAAACAGGAGCGGGGGAGGATCATTGGTGTGGGGTGTCAAGGATGGCGTATGCATGAGAGGAAGTGTACCTGAGCACAATTATAAGGTAGATAAAAATGTTCAAATGTTCAAAGGGCATTGTCACAGTGGGTGAAAATTCACTCAATAAATGAGAGAATACTGAATTCCCTTTCTGGAGAGCTCTGCCACATTCTCTAAGGGAGCAGCAACAGTCCTCCAAGTGCAGGGGCAGTGATTGGTGAAGGAGGACGATGACTGTTGGGCCTTTGATATTGATGACTAGCCTTATGAGTCTTTGCTCTTTAAACTGAAACTTAGCCTGTTGTGATGGGGTGTCTGAGGGTTGCCTCCTGAGATCCTCCTTATTGCTCAAATGTGACCTCTCTCCAAGCCAAACTCAGCATATGAATGCATTACCTTCCCCCCAGTGTGGGTCATGACTCCCAGGGACGTGCCTTCCTGGCACCTAGGGCTTGCTACCAAGTGCCAACTGGCAATATGAATGGAAATATACCTGAATAAAAGGGGGAAAAGGTAAAGACAAATGAGTTTATATGGCTAAGAGACTTCAAAATGAGTCAGGATGTCATCCCAGAGGTGACACTTATGCACATCTCAGTAGGATCTCTTAGAACTCCAAATTGGATATAACCCAAAATAGTGGGGGCTCCTGAGGGCTCTGGAGACACCCAGGTCCTATGTCAGGGTGGATAGCTCCGGAGTTTGGTGCCTTGCCAGTGGTCCCTACTTTGGAGTTTGTGCTCCTTAGAGTGATAGAGTTGGACTCAATTATGTCTTCCCTGCACATGGCTCATCTCTTCCTTCTATTCAAACCTATACTTGGTGCTGGAGTTTGTAGGTATGCGTCCAGAGACTTTAGTCTTTGTGCAGCCCTTGTGCCAGCTGGACCCAGAACCTCAGTGGAGCAGCAACTCCTACTCTATAGCTCATTGGATTCACCCAGGACAACTGGCAGGGAGATGATAATGGACAACGGCTGTCCCAGGGAAGGGAGAGAGTCTGCAGCTGTGGGCAGGATAATGGCATCCATCTTCCCCATGGGATATAATTCCTCTCTCAATTGAAGGTGGATTAGACATCAACATCCCATACTCCTGAGGATTGAGGGGAAGAGTTTTGGATTAGAGTGGATATACTGGTATTCTACTATACATATATTATGATTCAAACAAGGAAGTAATTACAACACTGATGTGGAGCCAGTGGCCACTGGAGGCTCTTGGGGCAGGGAGAGGGAAAAGCAATTGTAATACAGGGGCTTTTTCAGGACTTGGGAATTGTCCTTACTGACATTGCAATGACAGATATAGTCCAATTGATATCATTATATAACATGTAGAACGGTGGGAGAGACTGTGGTCTACAAGGTAAACTATGGTCCATGTTTAATGGCAAAGACCCAGGATGTGTTTATCAATTGCAATGAATGTGCCACAATAATGAAGGACGCTTATGTGGGAGGTTGTGGGAGGTGTGGGAAGTGGGGCATATGGGAATCCATATATTTTTTGTGTAACATTTCTGTAATCAAGGTATCCTTTAAAAAAAAATTAAAATATATATATATATAAATCTAGTCTCAATTCTGGGACCTACTGAACAGAAGAATGAGCTACCTGAGATGAAATGGGCAGCAAACTTATTTCAGTTTTTTTAAAATGATGAAACAGGAATTACAGATGGCTAACTGGCATGTCTGTGTTCTCTTAGTTTAGAAGTATTAGTGCTGGGATTATAACTAACTTTTCCTGTTTCATAGTCCAGTACTTTATAGAATAGTGAAATGTATAGCATTGTAGAAAGTGACAGTATGTTCAAATCTAGGGAAAACATATGGGGAATTTCTAAAAAGGACAGGATTCATGACTGCCTTCATTCTGGTGATTGGATTAGATTCACTAGTCAGGATTTAAATAGGACTTTACTGTGAAGCATTTGTTGAAAGACCTACATTTTCCCATCACCACAGTGAGCTGAATTTCTGCAAGGCCAAGGGGGCTAGAAGAGTCAACAAAACATGGATAACAAGAGGAAATGAGGCAAAACAGAATATGATAGCAAAGAAGCAGTTCAGGTTACAGATGATGCTGAAAAGTTGGAACAATACTGTATAATTAGTTTCATCATGGCTTTCTTCCCTTTGGACATTTTACAACCCACATAATTATGAACTGAGATACTAACACATATTTTTTTCACTTCTAGGTAAAGAAACCCATATATCATGATAATGTCTATTAGGCCTGTGGTGACTATGAATTTTATTCAGTTTCTCCTATTTTCTATTCCTATAGTGAAACATTAAACAAATATTGTATCATTGTCTTTAAAATTAACCAATCAAATAAAAAAATTGAAAATAAACATTCAATCCTGAAGAAATTTTGACAGTTTTATCACCAAAGTATTATCAGAAAAGATGGATAGATGATAGGTTAGATAGATAGATAGATAGATAGGTAGGTAGATAGATAGATAGATAGACAGATATCGATAATTTGAGATTATCTAATCCAACAACTGTCTCATTTTGTAAATGAAGGAACTGAAGTTCATAGAAATAAATGATTTCCCTAACCTAGTATAATAATTAGAATTTTGGAAATTTAATTTAATTTTTCACATTGTAAATATTGTATTTTATAATATACATTATTACTTATCAATCAGGCACTGGGAAAATGTAGTTTAGAACAATTGTTAATCCTTTAATTATTTTACTTATTATAAGCAACACTTTGATTTAAAAATGAACAATGCAAAGAACTGGTTAGTATATTTCCTAACCATAAGGTTTTCATGTTGCCATAGTCCCAAACAAATATAGAGAGGAGATCATCCCAATTGGACATTTGATGTGTAGAGCCAATGATCATTCAGTTTACCATTTTTTGTATTAATAGTATAATCAACTGTTCTTTGGTCTAACAGTGATTATAACCTATAGTATAGAGAATTACCAGCTAAAGGTCTTCAAAATACCATATTTTCCTTTTATCTTAAAAAAAGCAAACATAGGGAAGAAGAGAACTCTTGCTTGAAGAGATCTAGAAGATGTTTCAGAAAGGGCCTAGGCTAACTGTTTTGCATTATGTGTCCTAGTTCACCCAACTATAAATTTGTTGATCCAAAATCAGAGTGGTCAAAATGAATTGACTTGGTTAGCAATTGGTCTTAATGGGTAAATCATTATGAAAGGAAATATTCACTTCCACTTGTTTTACAGGTTTTGGCTAAGTATGACTTTAGTGAGGATAGTTTTGAAATTTTTGTCTATACCTGGAAGCTTCTCTCTGTCACTGCAACTTTTTTTCTGTATCTGCAGCTTTGCTAGTCCTTTTATAAAGGACTCCAGTAAGAGAATCAAGACCCAACCTGGGTCTCACAATCTAATCAAAGGGCCTTAACTGAAGTGATCTAATCAAAAGATCCCTTACCTTGATTTAATCAAAAGGTCTCACCTACAATGGGTTTACAGGAGCAGGAATGGGTTTGCTTTAAGAACAGGATTTTCTCAGGTCCACAGAAGACTCAAACCAGCACAATACAGCTAACTAAAAAGCTTCAAAATATCAGAAACACTTGTTTTTGCAAATTGATGACATTAATCAATTAACTTTCAATCATTATTCACACACATATGTGCATATCTCTTTACATATGTGTGAATGTATATATATATATATATATACACACACACTCTATTTCAGCATATATACTCATACACATACATACTTACAGCCTGTTCTCCCAAAAGCATCCAGAAAAATCTTTCAAAAACATAAATTGTGTCATTTCATTCTCACTCAGGAAATTTATGTTTTACTAAGAATAAACTTTGACTCATTACCACAGCCAATGCTGTGCTGCCGTATCTGACTGCTTCCTGCCTCCCCAGCCTCACATTTTGCTGCTCTGCTTTTCACTGATTCCCTTTATTTCATGAAATAGAGCAAACTCTTTCACCCCTCCATGGTCTTTATGTAAAGCCACTGTTAACTGAAAAGCTCTTCTCCTCACTCTGACTCCTACCTCTCCTTCTGGTCTACCTTAATGATTAGTTTCTTTATTGTAGTCATAAAAATATCAGTATATGTGTATATATTTATGTGTATGTTATAAATATTTAATGAATTTATATTGATATACTATAAATATATTATGTACAAATGTATATTTATATGCTCGTTTTTGAGGAAAGGAAGCATTTCTATTTTATTTAACAACATATTACATAGTCATTCGATAATATAGAGTGAATGAATGATTAAATGAATGAATCTATTACTTATATATCATATATGACCATATCACTTGTTTCTGATTATTGCTATCCTTTGTCCATACATTCAGCCTAATACCACCGGAAATAACCTTCCTGTCAAATAAAATCAGATTTATTGATTCATTGAAAAGAGGGAGACCACTCACCACAGAAACCACCAATATTTCACAAAACAAAGGAAAAGAGTTATCATAGGATTTGGGGAATGGTAGATTTAGGTGAAATCTAAATGAAGCAGTATTTTGAATGGCTCATGGCAAAGCAGTACTGGGTGTAAAGGAATCAACATCAGGTCTAAACCACTTATCATGCACAAGATCCTGTTTCATAAGAAACTATAAAATTAAGATGTGGAATGCTGAATCCAAAAACCCTTTATTTGAAGCCCTGCACCTGGGTTGGAAATTGAACCTGCTTCCCTATATCAAAGTGAATTAGATCTTTAGGCAAGAGTGATATAGTTCAGCTTACTTGTATAATTTCAAATAACTGATTTCAGATAGTCTATGATTTTAGAAACATTTTCTCACTGAGTAAAAAAAAAATAGTCACTCAATGAAGGGAGTTATTTTGATACTTTAAAATTGCAGTCTGTCCTTGGGGGAAAAAATTTGGTGCTAGGTTTCAAAATGGATTTTATTTTATTTTTTTTATCCCAGGCTAATGAATGTCAGGGAAGATTTTTACAGTCCAAGCTATGTATCCTTTTATTCTTTTCTCACTTCATTTACAGAATGGAGTTGTCTTAGATTGATAGTTAACTTTAGTGTCCAATTACCAGTTCTCATGTCATCTGTTTTGCAATAGCTCTCCTTATGGCTCCTTTCACATTTTTGTTCCTTAGGCTGTAGACCAAGGGGTTGAGCATGGGTGTGATGACAGTGTAAAAAACTGCAAATATCTTGCGCCCAATGCGGGAAGAATTTTACTGGGGTCTGATGTACATGAAGATGGCAGTTCCATAGAATAAAGCCACCACTGTCAAATGAGAGGCACAGGTGGACAGTGCCTTGTGCTTCCCAGAGACTGATTGCATCCTAAGGCTAGATAGAAGAATTCGGGCATAGGAAACAACTATGAGGATGAAAGGAATAAAAATTATGATGATACTGAAGACAAAATCAACCAGCTCAGTGAGTGATGTGCCAGTGCAAGCCAACCTCAGGACAGAAGGAACCTGACAGAAAAAGTGATTCAGAACATTGTGTCCCCAGTATGGCAAACTCAAGGTAAGGATATTGATAACCATGAAACTAAGGAAGCTGCTGAAACAAGAAATGGCTACCAGTTGGACACAGGTGCTTTGGTCCATGATGACCATGATGCATATATGTGTAAAATTATGTACATGTCAAGGAACATAAGTATCTTGGGAAAACTTCTAAACATTATTATTTTTTTACATTTGTAAATATTCATGGTTTATTGCAGCTATGAGAGATCAGATTAAAATAGAAAAGCACAGTCTATTTCTGTTTTCTAAGAATTTGTATCAAATATTATTTATGATAAACACCAAATATATTAGTAATCATCATGATTTTCTCCCCTTTTTTATTCTGCATTCTTCATTTTTCACTTTTAATTTTTCTTCACTTTTTAAAATATATTTTTATTACAGAAGTTGTGAACTTACAAAACAAGCAGACACATGTGTAGAATTCCCATACAACACCCCTTTATCAACACACCACACCGTCGTGGAATATTTGTTAGAGATTATGAAATAATATCATCAGACTATTACCACTAACTGTGGTCCTATTTTGAAGAGTCTACATACAAAATAAACACTATAAAATGCTGATACTACTAAAATGAAATCTTCCTATTTCCTAAACTTTTTGAGTAAGTCTTGTGCTTAGACTAAGAATG
Source organism: Cabassous unicinctus (assembly GCA_029593785.1). NCBI lineage: Eukaryota > Metazoa > Chordata > Mammalia > Cingulata > Chlamyphoridae > Cabassous > Cabassous unicinctus. The sequence goes on along the minus strand of JAQZBX010065161.1, from coordinate 7,326 downwards.
AATTCACTTTCATGGTAGCCATGATTTTAGCTAAAGAATATGGTCAAGCAAAGTCATATACTCTCTAATAATTTATTTTGATGAATAACACTTTCTAGTGCTCAAAAAACAATTTAATTCACTTAAAAATAAAACAAACAGATCATGTGGTGTGATGCCAAAAATGCACAAGTGGTTCATTTATACTATACTCAAGGTCCGGTTATTTTTGCATCTTATACATATAGCACATTAAGATTTTGATATATTACATGAACAAATGACCTATCTTTCCATTCTGCAGTTCTCAGGAAGAAAATTGAAATAATTTTCCCACCAAACTGGAAAAGTCTGATATTCCTTAATAAATTCAGGATTTTAAAAAGCTATCTCTTTAATCTTTGTCATTTAAACCACTTGTCAAATTGAAGAAATAATTTCCTCTGATGTGTAATTCATTTATCTGTTACTTAAATTTGGTAGATAGATTTGATAGGTAGTAGTGATATTGTTGGTCTTTGGTAATGCTTGATTTTCTAGGGATATTTTATCAAGGTGGCAGAGTATTGGGATGAATTGCATAAAACTTTGGGAAGAACAATTTGGATATGTATTCTGACTCCATCATTTCTCTAATGAGCCACTTGGGAAGTTTCTTAACTTCTCTAAACCCCACTTTTCTTATATGCTAAATGGGAATTATATTACTACTTAGTTCTGAGGATTATTTTGATGATTATATGAGAAATGCCATAAGAGAGTTTTAGCATAATGTCTGACACACAGTAAGAACTTAATAAACTACAGCTAATATTTTTATAAAGAATCCAGGTTTATTCAATTTGCAGCAAAAATACTTGCTCACTAATAGTAGAAGAAGGATTGTTAGATATAATTGCCTTAGTTGTACGTGACATATCATTGTACAGATACTTAAGACCTGAACAAGTCTGAACAATTCCTACATGCATTTATATTTGCAAATATTTGTGATGTGAGTTCATTGGTTATCAGTTCATCAATAAATGAAATTTATTTTTCAAAAATCAATTTTTAAGGACTGAGAACATTTAGGACTAAGGATAAGAAGAACATCATAATTTTGTTCCCCACCTAAATAAGAAAATTAGGAAATCCTACCAAGCAGACTCAAAATATCCTTCTAACGAAACTATCACTAAGGTA
>JAQZBX010065160.1:0-16349 GCA_029593785.1 Cabassous unicinctus | reverse complement strand
ATAAAATTCAAAACCTTGCAAAACTAATGGAAGGCAAGGGAATGATTGAGAAAGGGCCATGTTTTCCCTGTAGGACTGCAAAGGAAATGGGTAATATTCCGTTTCTTAAGCACAGTGGAGGGTGTAAGGGTATTTGTTGCTTCTCTTTATTTTATACATATTTTCCTACATCTCATCACTAGTAAGTCATGGAAATAAGATATTCCAGGGAGAGAGAGTGGGGCAGAGGAGGAAGAAGGAGGAGGCTGCCAATGCGTATGGGCAGCCCCAGCACCTGGCAGAGGAAGTTCCTAACGCAGTTAGCGCATGCCAGGCAGCTGGGACCTCAGTGGGCGATGTGGGCTGCTCTGGGGTTTCTGGGGGGACAGGCCTGCTATTTCACTGAGGACCCCTCAGCAGCAGTATCTGGAGACTTGCTGGACCCCCATTTGGGCCCAGCCCTGCCCCCTCCCTCTTCCCATGATGCTCTGAGACCCAGAGCTTCTCTGGTTCCATTTGCCCCCCCCAGGGGGGAGGGGTATGGGGCAAAGCTGGGGGAAAGGCACCCCTGACTGCGCCTTACATAGACTTCAGATCGGTCCCCACTGTCCCCTAGGCCTCACCTCACCTTCCACAGAGCTGCTGGAATCCCTGAGCCTCTCCAGGGTTGGTGGGGGCGGCAATTCGGCTCATTCTTGGCCTCTCCCTCAGGGAACACTTAATCTCACCTTCTAGTTCCCTGCTCAAAGAATAAACAAACCTCCATCTAGTAACATTTTAATAAGATTTTAAGAGGAAGCAAGGTACACCCATGTGTTTAAACCTGCCACATTGAACTGGAAGTCTCTATTTCTTACATAAAGATGTTTTAATGAAAATGTTTAGCAAGCAGCTCCTGAAGATTCCACAGAGAGACGCAGGCTCATCCCTCTCAATATGCATCGTTCACAGATGCTTAGACATCCCCAGTCAATTGCTTTACCTTAATTTTTATCTTCCTTTTGCTGTGCAAAGGTGAAACACGAAGACTTGAGTTCAAATCCTGGCTCCTCCGTGATCTTATCATATCGACACTCAGAGCTTTTGAGTTTTTCACCCACAAAGGATCACACCTGCTGCCCAACGTACCAGGTGAGCTGGAGGGAGGCTCACTGAAATTGTGGTTGCAGAACTGCTTTTTTTTTTTTAGGAGGTACCGGGGATTGAACCCAGGACCTTGTACATGGGAAGCAGGTGCTCAACCACTGAGCTATGCCTGCTCCCCAAAAGCTTCTAACTAAAAAGCTACGACCCTGGGAAGGACCTTGGCTCCTCATCCCCTGGATCACTTCAACAACGCCGCCTTGGGCCATGGGTGACCCCACCATCACCCACCCAGGCCAGAGGGGACAAAGCCTGCTCCTCAGGCCCACACACATGCCCTGGTTCCCAGGCCTGACAACCAGAGAACCAGAATTGGCAGCCTGGGCAACAAAGGGAGGGACCAGAAACTCAGCAAAGACAGAGGGGGACAGGAACCAGGAGGCCATTTATTAACCTGGCGAAGGGGCAGCCAGGCTGGCCGAGCAGCCCATGCCTGGCCCTGCCAGCGCCCTTGGGGGCTGCCAGGAGACGCAGAGCGGCAGGCCCAGGCTCCAGATGCATAGGAGTCCAAGCTGGGCAGGGGCATGGCCAAGGAAGGGGCTGGTATTGACAAATGGGTCCCAATTTTCCAAGTCAAGCTGGCAGGGGGCACCAGCTTGAACCACTTCCTGAGCAGCCACGGGCATCCGGGGCCACCCCGCCTCCCTTCTAGAGTTCCTGTCTCCCGACCCCGTACAATCCCAGCTCTTCCCGAAGTCAGGAAGCCACGAGTCCCTCCTCGGCTGTGGTCTGGAAGGTGATCCCGTCCCCAGGCAAGGGGGAGGCCAGGAAGGGCCAGAGCCAGACGAGGGCCCAGCGGGGCCCCAGGACCGCCTGCAGGTTGCGGCGGGGGCCCAGGTCGTAGGGGTGCTGGCCCCGAGCCCACTCCCACGTGGTCTGGCCCCGCAGCAGCAGCATCCCGTGGAAGAGCAGCCCGGCCCCACACAGCAGCGCCCCCGCCACGCACGTGTCCGTCACGAAGGCCAAGGCGAACTGCGCCAGGGACACTCTGCCTGCCAGGAGAGAGCAGAGCGTGTCGGGGAGCTGCAGCCAGGCCCAGCCCGCCCGGAGCCCAGCTCCTGGCCTCTTTCCACCCCTTCCCTCGGCCAGGTGCCCCCACCCCCGCTCAGCAAATGCTGAGTCGCTCCTCCCCGGCCAGCCCCTGCCCCAGGCCCCACTGTCAGCCATGCACCTCCTTGGGGGAGCACCTTCTGTGTGCCGGGCAGGGGCTGGGAGAGCAGGATGGACGGGAAGCACGCGTTTCTCACTGATTAAAGTACAGCCGCGGTGCGCGCAGACCTGGGAGTCACTGGCACCCAGGTGGTTCCCAGACCACGGGAGAGGGAGAGGCTGGACCCACCCAGACGGAGCAACGGTGCCTCGCCCCGAGCACCGAGGAACACAGTCCTTAGGGACAGGTGACGGAAGCAGAAACCCCAGAGTACTGCCTCAGTGACGCCAAGGGGTGGGAGGCCGGCAGTTGGGAGAGGCTGGAAGGTCCCAAAAAGCAAGAAGAGAAGCAAAAAGGGCCCTCTGGATTTTGTGGAGATGAAGCGCAGTCTCAGAGTAGAGGTGGGGGCAGAAGCCAACTGGGAGCAGGCCGAGGAATGGATGGGAGGTGAGCACGGCGAGTCCTTCCAGAAGCTTGGCTGTGGACAGAAGAGCCAGAAGGCAGAGCGAGAGGAGGAGGTGGGGTGAAGAGAGGGTTCCTAGCAGCTGGGGTCAAGCGGAAGGAGCCGGCAGAGGGAGCCCGGGGAGGCAGGCGACCCTTCCCCCGTCACCACAGGACACAGGGCATGGTGGGGGACAGGCTGGCAGGCTCAGAGACTGCAGGACAGGACAACCTTGGCCATACCACGTAATAGCTTCTGTTTCCTCGGTGACAGAGTTTCAAGAGACGAGGGGGGCTTGGAGGACAGGAGAGTGGGAAGGCTTGAGCTGTAGTCGTTAGGAAAGCACGCTTAGGGGAGACAAGATGGCCGAGCCTGGTCGGGGGCCTGCCAAGGTCAGTGGCCACGGACATGTCACGGTTCCGACCTGCCACGTCATGCCACATTCCTCTCTCCGCAGCGCTCAGCAGCCCAGGCAGGTGCAGGGAAGCCGGGAAGGCACGAGGAAATGGAGCCAGGAAGTCTGAGATGTTAGCAAGACGTGGGCCCAGAGAAGGTGGAAGGGGACTGAGAGGGGAGGCCCCGGAGCCAGTGGCTGCCCAGGAGCCCGCAGAGCAGAGGATGTGGAGGGAGAGATGGACAGAAGGGAGGTGGGGAGCAGAGAGGGGAGCGACTGGTGGGGTGCTCTCAGAGGTAAATTTGGATCCAGCAAGGACCAGGGTGTGGATGTGGGACCAGGGGAAGGAAGTAAAAGGGAGAGGAGGTCAAGAAGCTGGGAGGTGAGGGTACTGACTGGTCATACAGACGGACTGTGACAGCACCATGATTTCACAGGGGCCAGGACTGAGATCTGGGAGCTAGAGGGAGAGGTCATGCCAACCACGGTGAGGTGGGGTGCAGGGGTGAGGCGGAGGGCACAAGTCCCCGTGGAGGGTAGAGGAGGGCCGCCGGGAAGACAGTGAGCAGGGAGGGGTCCCTGGGACAGAGCTGGGCTTGGACAGGTTGAGGAGGCACAGGGACTGCTCAGCGTGGTCGGGAAGTTGAGTCGCCCCAGAGCAAGGTGACAGAAGAAGGTCTGGGAGGAAGATGTCGTGGGAGAAAAAGCCCCCAGTATTCTGGGGGTAGAAGTGGGGGACAGAGAGTATAGAAGACCAGTGTGGCTTTTTTCTTGGGTGTTGAAGTCTCCTGATACAAGTCTTGCCCTCCCACTGCATTTTCCTCACACCTTTCAATGACTAGACCTTTCCCTGCCTATAACCTTCACTGGCTCCCCACTACCCAGTCAAATAAGGACCATCCTCACAGCATTCAAGGCCCTCTGCCATCCAGTCCTAACCTACCTTCCTAGCTTTAAATCCCACAGTTCCCATCAAATTCCCTTCACTGCTTCCCTGCCCAGCCTCCAAATCTTTGTTCATGCTGCTCCCCTCCCCACCCCTTAGAATTCCCATCCCATCACCCCTCCTGAACTCCCACCAGTCTTCCCTACTCTGCAGCTCCTCCTGGAATGCTCCCCAGTTCTCCTGTGTTGAGGCAATGTCTTTTACCACCATGCTGCCCTTGCCCCTACCCCCCACAAATGACCCTGGGACTGGGATCCCGAGGGACTGCCAGGAGAACCAGTCGGAAATCCCATGATCCACCAGAATGAGTTTTCCTCCCCGGCCAGTCCCGGGCTCCCCACACCTCTGCCACTCAGCCGAGCCCCCACTCCCCGCCCCACCGGGCTCCCCACCTGTGAGCAGCATGAGCCAAGGCAGCAGGAGGAGGGCAGCAGCGTGGAGGGGGGTGTGGGCTCGCAGCAGCGCTGAGAGGGCCGGGCCCAGCAGCACCGAGACGTGGAGCAGGACGCCGGCGGCGTGGAGCAGCAGGCACAGGAAGGGCCGGTAGTTGCGGAAGCCCACGCAGCGGCCCAGCAGGCGGCAGTGGTGGTCCCGACGCAGGATGCAGATGCGACAGGCTGCGCAATGCCCGCTGCGCGGCGGCACCTGGCTCTGGCACTGGTAGCAGTACCTGCGGGGAAGGCACCACGGGTCAGTTCCCGCTGCTGCCCTGCGGGCCCCGCACCACGCCCAGGGCTGGCCCCACAGCCCATCCCGGCAAGCAGGGATAGCCACTTGCCCTCGCTAAGCCTCCGGCCCTGCGCTGGTAAATGCAAGTGGTACAAGACTCCCCAGCTCTAGCACTGCAGGTCTGAGGTCCCTTTCCACTCTCACATCACCGTCCTAAGGCCTTTTCCAGCCTCGAACATCCAGGAGCAAACTTCACTCCTCCCTCACTGGAACCACCTTGGTCCAAGTCACAGCCAACTCTCTCCCCTGGATTATTGCAGTCGCCTCCTGACTGGTCTCCCTGATTCACCTTTCTCCCCTCCTGGTCCAGCCTCATCCCAGCAGTCAGGATGATCCTTCTAAAACTGAATCATGTCCCTCCTCTGCTCAAAACCCTCCAATGCCTCTCCATGTCACTCCCATTAAAGAGCAAAGCCTTCAATGTCCTGCAAAGTCCTACCAGGTCTGACCTTCTTACATCTCAATCTCTCTCCCCCTCCCTCATGCCACTCTAGCCACATTGGCCTTCTTGCTGTTCTCAAAACAAGGCAGACACACAACTGCCTCAGAACCTTTGCATTGTCTGTTCCCTCTGCCTGGAACACTCTTCCCCCAGAATCAAACGTGGCTAACTCCCCACCGCCTTCAAATCTTTGCCACCTTCTCAATGAAGCCTACCTTGACCACCCTATTTAAAACTGCCACTTGCACCTGCTTCATCCTCCTCTTTGTGTTTCCATTCCACTTACCACCTTCTACACCCAACATACTTTGCTTATTCATTTTGCCTATCGTTAATGGTCTGCCTGACCCCCTGTTGAAATCAGCTTTAAGAGAGCAGGAATCTATTTTATAACGTTGTGTCCCCAGTGCCTAGCACATAGTATGTGCTCAATAAATATACCTGTGTGAGTGAATGATACTCCTTCTGGCTCTATCATCCCAGGTTCTAAAGGAGTTCTCTGGCTCTAACGTCCCGGATCCTAAGGTAATGCGGTTCTAACAGATCAGGCCCCGGGGCCCCACCCCCTGGCCAAGGCTCCCGCTTCTCCCCACCGGATCCCGCGCCCCACTCACGCCCAGCCCTGGCCCACACCGCGGCCGGCCAGCATCACGCCCCGGATGCTGGGATCCGCGCGCAGGAAGAGCCCCGCGTTGCCCAGGAGGTTGAGCAGCTGGAAGGCGGCCAGCGCGAGCTGCAAGGCCCGGGCCAGGGGTCCCAGCGGGGGCGGCCCGGGACCCAGCACCACCACGTAGGCCAGTTCCAGGCCCACGGCTGCGGCCCACAGCGCCGTGAACACCAGGGGCAGCCGCGCGGGCGCCCACTCCGCGCTCCGCGCCGCCCAGGGCGGCCCCATGGCCCCGACCCACCCGCAGTCGGAGCCCCAGTACCCGGCCGCTTCCGCATTGGGGAGGGGATAGCGGCAGACGGACGTCCGCTGCGACCAATAGACGCTCGGAAGGGGTGCGGCGAGCGCTTAGACTCCAAGGGAGCGACCGGCAGGTGCGGAGACGTGATTGGACGGCGAGTGGGCCACGGCAGGGCTTAGAATCCCGTGGCGCTAGCGGCCGGGTTAGCCCGCTACGCCGTAGCTCCGCCCAACGCGGAGGCCCCGCCCCCGCCGAAGCCCCGCCCCACAGAAAGCCCCGCCCCGGCGGGCGGGCTGCTGCGCCCCAGCGGTTGAGTTACGGCCTCGGTGGCGTCGGGGTTTCCCGGCTCAGCACATTCCCCCTCACCCCCCGAGCCGCCCCGATATTAATAGCCCTGCCTCGGCCCATCCAGCTGGCGCGGAGCCCCTCCCCAGGCTCGAGTGTCTCCCTGCAGCACCCCAGAAAACTTTCAGAACAGCTCGGCGCCTCGCTGTTTCTGACTGTGAAATAGGGATGGGGCTCCCTGTTTCCCAACAGCCGAGCGCTGGAAGAGGGAGAGGAGGAGGCCCAGGGGCAGCCCCTGGAGCGCTCTGCGGCCACTGTTGTGATTGCCATCTCCTGCACAGACGAGGAAACTTAGATTCAGAGAGGGCGCGTGGCTTTCCCAAGGTCACACAGCGCCCAAGCGGCGGAGCCGGGACGCGAAACCGCGGATCTCCGCCACGGGATCCACCTCAGCGCCCCCCAGTTTCGCAGTCCCCTGGCCCCAGCGCAGCCCCCTGCCTGGCTCCTACCCGAGCGCCCTCGCCCCTTCCCGGCCCCTCCCTCCTCCCCCATATTTAGCGCGAACCCGATCCGGGGCTGGGCCCGGCCCTATTTAACGCGGCCCGCGCCGAGCGGAGGCAGGAGCCAGGAGCCGAGCGAGATGATGATGGTTATGCAGCCCGAGGGCCTGAGGGCCGGCGAGGGGCCCTTCGTGGGCGGCGGCGGCGGGGGCGGCGAGTACATGGAGCAGGAGGAGGACTGGGACCGAGACCTGCTGCTGGACCCGGCCTGGGAGAAGCAGCAGAGGAAAGTGAGTGCGCGCCCATTTCCTGTCGGCAAAACTGAGGCCCGAGAGGCCGGGCGGGTTGTCTTCGTCGTCCCAGCAGGTCAGAGGCAGAGCCTGCCTTTAACCCGGAGGGTGCTCCCGGCCCAGGCTCAGCGCCTCGGTTGTCCCGCAGGGCTGCAAGAGAGGGCTGGGAACCCTCCTGACGGGTTTAGGGTGAAAAGGAGAGCCTCTGGGGTCCCCATTCCCCAGGGTTCATTTCCCGGGCCCACTGCCACCGCCGTTCTGCTGGGGGAAATGAGCTGGCCAAAGCCCAGGGGATCCGGGTTTGGGGGGTTGAGGAAGATGAATCTTCTCCCCACACCCCCACTCTCTAGTTAAATATACCCAGGCCCCACCCTGAGGGCTTGTGGCCAGGCAACTGCTGGACTTGGAACGGGGATTGGGGGGAACCATAGCAGGCCCCACCCTATACTCTCCTCTGTACTCTCTCCAGCATGGGGTCCATAGTAACCCTACCCCAATTGTCAGGTGAGGAAACTGAGGCCCTGAAAAGGGCAGACCTCGATCCCAAATCATACACTGGAGGAAAACAGGGCCCCCCAACCTGAGGAACCTTGCCCCTTGCCACACCCCCACTCTTCCCCAAGCTACCCCTCCCCCTTCAGACTCAGGGGCCCTCATGGCTGTAAAGGCCACAAGGTTGGAGCGGAGGGGAGCCCCGGGTCCCCTTACGCAGTAACCTGACTCCCCAGCCAGATGGACACTTTGTGCTGATGCAGCACCTTGGGGGAGCTGGAGAGGGGCACATGGGCTGCTGCCATCCAGGCCCAGCCTTGTAGGGCACGCGGGTCCCCACCCTGCTCCATGAGCTCTTTTCACCCCCAGACTCTCCCAAGCGTAGGAGGCAGGACACCTGGGTCCCGCAAAGGGACAATGATCCAGGCCGGTGCGAGTAGTGTCCGGCGGTGGCAGACCAGGAGCAGGGAGGTGCCATCATCAGACCCTGCTCCGCATTTGCCAAGAATGTATGACCCCTGGAAAGGGTGGGGGGGGCAGGGACACTCAGTGGAATGGGCAGAATCTGAGAATCCCAGAATTTAGAATCAGAGCATTTCCCCTGGTTAGACGACAGGAGATGACCCCTGGGGCCAGAAGGCTCAGCTGACTCGCTGGGGGTGCCCCCCCCCAGGCTCCTCCTGCACCTGTCTCCAGGCACGGCTGTGGTCCCTGGGCTACAGTCCCGGGTTTGGCAATCTCCCGGTGATGTCATCCCTGCCCCTGGCTCCAGCTGCCACCTGCTTTTCAACAAATTTACCTGCACCCCCTACCGCCAGGCCTCTCCCAGATCCAGGCTCACTTGCCCCTCATAGGACACATGCCAGTCTGTGATTCACTTTTTTTTTTTTTTTAGAATTTATTTCTCCCCGCCCCCTCTCGTTTGCACTCAGTCTTCTCTCTGTGTCCATTCATTGAGTGCTCGTCTTCTTTTTACGAGGCACTGGGCACTGAACCCAGGACCTCCCATGTGGTAGAGAAATGACAAATCGCTTGAGCCACCTCCGCTCCCTGCTTTGTTGTGTCTCTCATTGTGTTTCTTTGTTGTGTCTCTTTGTTGCGTCATCTCGTTGCATCTTCTTGTTGTATCAGCTTGCTGTCTTGCTCGTCGTCTTTTTAGGAGGCATCGGGAACCGAACCTGGAACCTTTTGTGTGGTAGGCAGGTGCCCAACTGCTTGAGCCACATCCACTTCCCTGTGATTCACCTTTGTCACTTAACAAAACATCAGGAACACCTCTCCAACACAACTTACAGCCACCTACCTCATTCATTCATTCAGCAGCTGCACAGCACAGCTGCTCCATAAACCAATCAGCATCCCCTGTGGCTGGACATTCGGCTTCTTTGGTGTCCAACATTGTTTATCACAATAGATTAAACATCCTTGTGCATGATCTTAGCCCACCCTCCTCCCTGCTTTCTCTTTCACCAGTGATTCTCCATTCAAGGGATCCACCATCTTGGAGCACTCCCCCTCCTCCCAGGCAGTGCCTGGGTCTTCCGCATTCAACCTCATTCAAAAACATCCACTCAATAAATATTTCTTAGGGAAGTCCTACTACTTGCTAAGCACTGTTTCAGGTGCCAGGGACCCAGCAGAGGACAATATAAAGTCCCTGCTGAGCGAAATGATGGTTATGCATCCTGAGGACCCGGGGGCCAGGGACAAACATTTCTATCTCTTGTACTTGATGCTGCCTTGTCCCCCTCACTGCCACCCTGGTCCCAGGAACTGCCTCCTCGCTTCTCCCTTCTGCTCGCCAAGTCATCTGTCTCCACTCTGCGATCAGGGCAAGCTTTCTAGAACAGTCCAGCCCACCTCCCTCTGCCTGAAAGCTTCCCTCACTCCCTGCTGCCCTCAGGATCAAGTTCAAACTCCCTGGCTTAGCAGCCAAGACCGTGCGTGTCCTGGCCCTTGGCGCCCCTCCGGCCTGCCTCTCACCACCTCTACACCCCCAGCTCCATCCCAGCAGCACCCAGAGAGGTGCAGACCCACAAAGAGCAGCTGTTTGCCACCGCCGAGCAGCTGCCCGGAATGGAATGCCCTTGCCTGCCCTTCCCTGCTTGAATAGCTCCTGCCCTCGCATCACAGCTCTGATCGAATATTCACCTCCCCAAGAGGCCCCACCTGACCTAAAGACCCCTCCCCTAGATTCCCCAGCATGCTGCCCCCAGCAATTCTCAAACCAACACAACTCTTCTTCATCAACTGTGAGCTCTATTAAGAGTCCTGTTTGTGAATGAAATAACGTGCCCTCCGGCTTGTGGAGTGCTGTTCTGCCCTGGAGTCACCTCAGAGGCCCCGCCCAGACCTGCCTGCCCCTTGCCCCACCCAGACCCAGAGCATCTCAGACTCAGGGTCGGAAGGGGCTGCAGAGAATCCCCCTGCCCTCTCCTGGGCTTGGGTCCCCTCAAGTAGTGCCCAGCATGCACTTACACACCTCTGGGGACAGGAAGCTCACTGCCTTACCTGACTAATCACAGCTCTTCAAGTACTTGAAGCATTATCTTCCAGCTCCAGCTCCCAGGGCATCTGGAAAGCTGCTCGGAGGCAGGGAAGTTGGCTGAGGGAAAGGTTTCCCAAGGATTTCCAGGGCCACCTTCCAGAAGTATCTACTGTGTGGTGTGGGAAGGCTGTGAGTTCTAGAATGCTGCTAGTCAGGGGAAGGAGGAGCTGAGACATCATGGAGTCTGGCCCTTAAATTACACAAGTGGGGAAACTGAGTCCCCTGAAAGGGCAAGGGACTGGCGTCAGGTCTTGCAGAGAGAGGAGCCTGGCTGGGACTGGGGTCCACTCTGCCTTCAAGGACTTGGCAGCCGAGGGCAGATCCAGCCCTGGGGGCTGGGTAGGTTGGTGGGAACTTGGGCACCGGGCATCAGCCCCAGGCCTCCCCCAAGGCCAACACAGGCAGAGGCACATGCCCCACCCGCAGCCCCCATGCTCCTAGCTGGTCCTCCGCAGCCCGCCACGCACTTGCACATGCAGGGCCTGCGAGGCCGCCTCACCGCAATCTGGAGGCCGGAGCTAATAACAGCACAGGTGCACAGTCGCTCAGGCAGAGCCCTCAGAGCCAGATGTGTGTCAACCCAGAACCGCTCCAGATTTTACAAAGGCGGCATCACCCCAGCACCTCAGGGGGCCCCACACGTTGGGGCGTCTGCTTTGAAACTGTCTAAGTCCTCCTCCAGTGCTTGGGACTGGCCAAGGCTGGGGTGCTGTCCAGGTGGGGCACCCCAAGAACAAACTGCAGCCTGTGTGGGCCCCAGGCCCCGTTCCTGCGCTTCCAGAAGAGCTAAGGCTCAGAGATGGCAATGAACTGGCCCAGGAGGCACAGCAAGTCAGTGGCTGAGCCGGAACTTGAATCCAGGGCGTCTGGCTCTGAGCCCTCCCCTGACTGAGGCGCCAGGACTGTGCCCCACATCCGCCAGCCCCAGCCCTGGGGTCTGAGCGCTGCCCTCTGCCCCCAGACCTTCACTGCCTGGTGCAACTCACACCTGCGCAAGGCGGGCACCCAGATCGAGAACATCGAGGAGGACTTCCGCAACGGCCTCAAGCTCATGCTGCTCCTGGAGGTCATTTCAGGTGAGGGCTTCCAGTCAGTGCCCGGGGACTCTAGGACCCAGGGGGATCCAGAGAGATGGGTGGGGGGGACTTCAGTGGGGGATGCTATCCTCTGCTGCCTCCCCTGACCTTCGATCCTTGACCTCTCCTCTCACATTCAGGAGAGAGGCTGCCCCGACCAGACAAAGGCAAGATGCGCTTCCACAAAATCGCCAATGTCAACAAGGCCCTGGACTTCATCGCCAGCAAGGGGGTTAAGCTGGTATCCATCGGGGCTGAAGGTGAGCTGACAGGAGGGCGCCTGGGCGGGGCGGCTCCGTGAGCCTCATCTCCACGTGGGGACCCTCAGCTCAGCCCTGCCTCACAGGAGGGACTGCAAGAAGCAAGTGGGCCCAGGTTGCCAGCCCAAGACCCGGCACCGTAAATGTTCAATGAATCATTTTTAAATAACTGTAAATGCTTACTGAGCGCCTACTACGTGCAAGCCTAGGAGTGGACAACAGGGGCCAGAGGGCAGGGCTGGGAAAGGTGAGCCGAGGCTGGTAGTCTGGGGCCTTAAATGCCAGGCGGAACCCACCCCCCGCCCCGCAGAGATCGTCGATGGGAACCTGAAGATGACCTTGGGCATGATCTGGACCATCATTCTCCGCTTCGCCATCCAGGACATCTCTGTGGAAGGTGAGTAGTGGGCAGGGAGCGAGGGCGGGGGGCCGGCCCGGACCGCTCCCCGTCTCACGCTCCCGCCCCGTCCCCACCCAGAAACCTCGGCCAAGGAAGGCTTGCTGCTGTGGTGCCAGCGGAAAACAGCACCGTACCGCAACGTCAACGTGCAGAACTTCCACACCAGGTCTGGCCACCGCGCAGCCAACGTCCTGGGGCCCCTGCTGGGCGCTGGGCACAGAGAGGAGCCCGATGTGGGCCCTACCCACGAGGCCCACCCTGGTCAGTGAGGGACACAGCCACGGGGAAGCGCGACGTCACAGCCAGGTTCCTAGAACAGTGTCTGAAAAGAGGAGGCACCGAGGAAATGTTTGGCGACGCGAGTGGAATTGGATCCAGGAGGTTTGGGGAGAATTTCTGGAGGAGGGAGCATCTGAGACATGCCTGGAAGGGCAGTCCAGCAGAGGGAACCTCATCAGCAAAGGCCTAGAAGCCAAAAGTATCTAGCAGTTGGTCTGACTTAAGCAGAGGGTGTGTGAAGGAATCAGGATGGGCTTGGAGGAGACAGTCAAAGTCTGCTCGTGACGGGCCTCAAGTGCCAGGCTTAGGCATTTGTACTTGAAGTACCAGGGAGCCATGGAGGGATTGGGAGAGGGAAGAATGTGACCTGCAGCACAGGTGGGCAGTGATGAGTAGCCCCCGTTTTATAGATGAGGCTGTCCTATGGGGGCAAGGGTAGGGCAGGGCCTGACCCCCATCCCCCCTCTTCCTCTGTCCAGCTGGAAGGATGGCCTGGCCCTCTGTGCTCTCATCCACCGACACCGCCCCGACCTCATCGACTACTCCAAACTGCGCAAGGTAGGCCTCTGCCACCCCCTGCTCCTATTCCCCAGTGTCTGCCCTCGGCTGGCCTTCCACCTATCCCCCCTCACACCCATCCAGGATGACCCCATCGGCAACCTAAACACTGCCTTCGAGGTGGCGGAGAAATACCTGGATATCCCCAAGATGCTGGATGCAGAAGGTGCGTGTCAGCCCAGCCCAGGCCTCTGCTTACTTACCTGGCGGCAAGGGCCAGCCCCAGCACCATTGCCCCTGCTCCACACTCCTCCCAGGATCCTCTGCTTCCCGTCTTCCCCCCACCATTCCCTGGTCAGAATCTTCCTGCCCTGCCAAAGGCCCCTTCCTCTGGCCCCTCTCTCCTGCCCCCTGCCCTTTTCCACCCAATGGAACCCGCCTCTCCTGCCTGTCCTGCCTCTCCCCTGGGGTAATGGTTCTACCCTCTGCCTCGCATCCCAGTTACCTGGGAGCCTGCTGGTCCCCTAAGACCGGGAGTTCCTCCAGAGCAGGTCCTGTGGCTGGTTCGTGTCCCCACCAGTAGCAGACATTGTCTGAACCCGGCACCCTGGATCCGTGGGCACCGATGAATGAGAACATGGTCTGGCCCCTGCTTTGGGGAAAAGACAGACAAACAGACAAGCGGAGTTATGGCATGGTCAGAGGCACTAGGCAGTGTGGACTGGTACCTCCTGAGGGTCACTCGCCCACGCCCTCATGCTTTCCTGGGCCCTGGGGTGGTCAGAGAGAGCTTCAGGGAAGAGGCAGCCACTGGGTTTGGATGGCAGACGGAGAACTCTGCCTGGGTGGGGGCTTGGGCCAGTAGACACCTCGCTGCCCTCCCCCAGACATCGTGAACACCCCCAAGCCGGACGAGAAGGCCATTATGACCTACGTTTCCTGCTTCTACCATGCCTTCGCCGGGGCCGAGCAGGTAAGGGCAGCCTCACTGCTGCTCTCCCTCCTCTGCAGCTTCCCGCTATTCGGAGTGCCAGGCTCCAGGTGAGTGGCAGGGCCACTGGCATAGCTGCATGTACTTGGTGCCTGGGGAGCTCAGGGTCACGGGCCTCTGGCCAGGAAGCTCCCCCCTACCCTAAAAGGTATGCTTCCCCCCACCCCTATCCTTTCCCCTGTTTGCACTGACCCAGGCTTTAAGGGCTTCACAGAGGGAGGCTGGCTGGGGCAGCTTGTTTTAACGCCCACCCTCGTGCCCACCCATAGGCAGAGACAGCTGCCAACAGGATCTGCAAGGTGCTGGCCGTGAACCAGGAGAACGAGAAGCTGATGGAGGAGTACGAGAAACTTGCCAGTGAGGTGAGCCTGGGGCCAGAGAGGACCCCCGGTGCTCCCTGGCCAATCCCTGCTTACCCCTGACCTGGACCTGCAGAGCTTCCCCCTCCCCACAGCCTCCTCCTGCCTGTCCCCACCCGTCTCCTGATCCATCTGTCCCTCCAAACTCCTGGTCACTCACGGCATCATCCATTCATTCGTTCATTCCCTTGTATTTACGCCATCACCTTGCCCTTTGCTCTGTGCCAACCTATACGGGCCCTGGTCTCGGAAATGAACCCTTCCCTCCCTCCGTGACTAGTGGGGACCCCCTCTTCCGTTCTCCAGAGCTGTGAAAGTCACCCCCACCCTGCTTGAAGCTGGGGCCTCTGGCTGCAGCCTGGGTGTGGGTGGAGAGGAGTGGCTGGGGAGGCAGCCTGGCTCATAACTCTCTGCTCTGCCCCTGCCTGGCCCTGGCAGCTGTTGGAGTGGATCCGCCGCACCATTCCATGGCTGGAGAACCGTGTGGGCGAGCCCAGTATGAGTGCCATGCAGCGCAAGCTGGAGGATTTTCGGGACTACCGGCGCCTGCACAAGCCTCCCCGCGTGCAGGAGAAGTGCCAGCTTGAGATCAACTTCAACACGTTGCAGACCAAGCTGCGGTTGAGCCACCGGCCCGCCTTCATGCCTTCCGAGGGCAAGCTGGTCTCGGTAAGCCAGGCCAGCGCTGCTGGGGTGGCCCCAGCTCTACTCCCCTCCCCCTTAGGTGACCTAGGGTTCCATGTCCCCATCTGTACAATGGGTGAACCGTGACGGAAGGCACCTCTGCCTGCCCCACAGGACATCGCCAACGCATGGCGGGGGCTGGAGCAGGTGGAGAAGGGCTATGAGGACTGGCTGCTCTCGGAGATCCGGCGCCTGCAGCGGCTCCAGCACCTGGCTGAGAAGTTCCAGCAGAAGGCCTCCCTGCATGAAGCCTGGACCCGGGGTAGGGACACCTAATGTGGCTCGGCTCTGTTCTGGGTGGGGACTGGAAGAGAGTGTCCTGGTAACATGCCCAGGACAGGGGTAGGTGCTTTGCAGGGATGCTGGAGACCAGATTTCTAGCCCCACTGCTCACTCTGGCTTGCTGTGCAACCTTGGACAAGTCACTGCCCCTCTCTGGACCACAGTTTCTTCATCTATAAATTCAAGCCCCTAAACTCCCTCCTGGGCTCTAACCTTCCATGGGTCTACTGTTTGTCCTGTAACATTTAAATGTGTAGCAGATTCCAAAGATAATGAGCATCATCTCTAACTTTTCTTATCACTTAAAGTATATTGATGCTGAAATATTGCGCCAATAAATTTTCACTCTGTATATAAAACATTCATGCTGTACTCTGCAGGAATTTTAATCTGACAAATTAATGGGTCCCCCCTAAAAATAATAAACACTAATGATGGGTTATGGGCATAATGAATAACATTGGTTTGATGTAAGAATTGCTTAAGTTTGTGGCCACTTATGTGACCCTGGGAAGGCCTCCTAATCTCTCTAGATCTGTTATCTCCTCTGCAAAATGTAGAGGCATTCAGTAGATAGCTGGCCGCTGTTTTGATTATGATTGGGTATAATTATGATAATTATTCACAAAGCACTTGTACATTCATTACTCTTCATCCGACAAATATTCATGGAGGCTCTACCAAGTGCCAGGGGCTGTGCCAGGGGCTGAGTCAGAGGCTCAGGACGCTCACAGAGGAGCTGGGGGGTAGCTCGCCATCAAATAACTCCACAACTATTCCCAGGGTCACCCAGGACGGTGCAGGGTCAGGGGATGCTGACGTCATTTAGGGGTCATGCCCTGGGTCAGGAGCGTCACTTAACTTTATCACCATGGGGACTCAAAACACACCCCCTAGGGTAGGCCGGGCAGGGCGGTCAACTGCATTTCACAGGTGAGGGGCCGCCAAGGTCACCCAGCGCGGCGCAAACCCCGGCTCCTGCCGCGGTCACGCCTGGGTGACCGGAGCCGGGCCCCTCTGAGCAGGAAAAGAGGACATGCTGAGCCAGCGCGACTACGAGTCGGCCTCGCTGCAGGAGGTGCGGGCGCTGCTGCGGCGCCACGAGGCCTTCGAGAGCGACCTGGCGGCGCACCAGGACCGCGTGGAGCACATCGCCGCGCTGGCGCAGGAGCTCAAGTGCGCGTGGCCGCCCCCTCGGCCCCCGGCACCCCCAACCCCGCTCCCCTTTGCTCCCCGTTGCCCTCCCCTTCACGACCTCGATCTTCCGGGTCG
>JAQZBX010065159.1:0-16358 GCA_029593785.1 Cabassous unicinctus | reverse complement strand
TTAGAATTCTAAGAGATGCCTAACAATTTCTTGGCATTGGATTTGTGGTACTGAATTCCACCATTTCCCTCTCCCCAAAATCATGTCACAGAGGTAATTGGATGGGAATACATTGCTAGGCTGTAAGCACTTAAGGGGCAGGTATTAAAATCATGCTCACATTTTCTCCAATATAAATAAAAAAGGATATGGGCTTCCCAGATCCTGGCTTCCCAACAAAAGGTTTTCATCCAAATCAATGAGTGTTAAAATTTATCATTAAATATGACCTCCTGTTCTCCTTTTATGTATCTTGAATTCATTAGGCAATTAACCTCTGAAATCTCCGTAGGCCATAGTTTTTCCATCTATATAACAATTGCTTAATCCTGTCTTACATGGAATTTCAAGAATTACGTATCTCCTGAATGTTCTGATTTTGTAAATATAAACTTGTCCATGCTTGTCTTTTGTAGCTGCTTCCATTATTACTAGACTAATACATTGTGTCTCATGAAAATAGGAAACATGCATCTCCATGAAAAACAAGTCAAGATTCAAATCAGGGAACAATACGTAAATGTGTTAAAAGCATACTGTTTGGATGTCTGGATAATCCCTCATTGACTTGTTTATTTGCTTGCTTGTTTGTTTCTGGTTTGGAGCTTCTACAACTAGGGTTTATTTTGCATGCAATTAAATTGCTACAGATTTTAAGAGTTCTCTCCACTTTAATTTCACTACAAAATTAACTTCATATGAAGGCATTTGGTATACACTTGTCTGGTCCACTGTCTCAAGGACTTTAGGAGTCAATTATGCCTGGAAGAGGCCAGTGTTCAGTGAAATTTTCAGATCCAAAGGCTCAAATTCTCTGCTGAAGTCTAACCTAGTTTAGAAGTCCTCAAAGTATCCTTACATTAAGTAAATGTTACTCCCAATGAAGTACCCATCTGCTTCTTTTTTAAAACACTTATACTTTTTCTTGAATATTTACTGAGGTGTTTTTGTTTCAATCAAGCTTTGCTTATTTCATAATTAGTGTCAGTTCCATCCATGTCAATTATACACACACATATATTCATGCTCACATTTATTTACACATATACATATATACATACATGTATGTATATAATTATATATCCATATTCTATCATTATGAATATTTAGTTGTTTTTTTATCATGAATATTTTTATTCAACTTGAGAGAATATAATTATGACTAGTAGTCAGAGGCCATTTTGAAGTTAAATTATATTTGGATTTTTGTAAAACAAAACAAAACCTTTCCAAAGTCTTCTATTTGTTAAGAAATTATACTTTGTTTTTTAAAAATAACAATTAAATGCCAACTTGAGTTCATTAACACACACAGATTGGATTCTTGAATTAGGTTATCCCCCCTTTTCATATTATTTGTTTCCAAGAAATATGGATTGATTGTTTTTATTTTGGCTTTAATTTTTTCTGTAAATCTGTGACTCAAAATTGAATTAAGTGCATACATTCATTTAAATATTTAATTAAATGAGACACTTGATATCATAGTACCATAATTTGCAATTCAACTTAATTCAACAAAGTAATATTATAACATGACCATGTGCAAGGCAATGGGGTAATGCTGGCCTGCGTAGAACTGAGCCCCTGGGCTCAGGAAATTGCAATCTGTGGCCAGGACTAGACAAATATACATGTAACTAAAATACCCAACATGTTAACATAAACATATCAAGGGAGATGCCAATGTGGCACTCGTGAATTTAAGTAGTAGAAGCTCACATCCACTAGTAATATTAAACATTCTTAGGATAAAATCACTAAATTAGACAAAAGCTACTCAAGTTTGCTATAAAGCAAAAACCAACTATGTGCAATTAACAAGAGACACTTTAAACAATTAAATACATAATTAATAATTTAAAAGTATAGCCAAAGATATATCTGCTCAAAAAAACGAAATAAAGGAAGTAGTCCTGCAGTATTAATAACAATCTAAATAGAATTTGTGGTCAAAGACTATAAATGGAACATGGATATTTATATTCATATAGTTGTACCTTTAGGCAACATATGACATATGATCAAGTATATAAAAATATATAAAATATATTTCTCAAAACTATTACTAAAATAATTAGAACAGTGCTGCGCTCACAAATGGGAAGATTACCTTAAAATTATTTTTTTAACCAAATAATATCGCACAAGGAACAGAACTCAATAATTGGCTCTTCTGATAATATTAATGAATTCTTTTTTAAATAATTGTTTTCTTAGTTGTTAGTTACTTGAAATTACAAGAAATTCTCTTTGCAAACAAGGGTAAATTGATTTTGTAGTGTCTTGTTGGCCAAATCAAGTTACTTTGATGATTGACTTGGCATTACACGAGCAGGTAGCCAGGACAGCAAGAAAAATAAAAACAAAGTGGTGTGAGTGATTCCATTGTATATTTCACTGTGTTACACAGTCAAGAAACTTTATAAAGTATTTCCAATTTTTTCACTTAATAGAATCTAATTAAAATATTATTGCTCTTCCCTTAAACAAGATACATATCTTAAATCTCCTTTATATTCTCTACCTATGTTCTATATGTATCTATATTACAGCTTTCATTTACTAAATTCTTCCAGCGATTTTGACAAATGTTATACATTTTGGTTATTTAGTAATAAGTAAAAATAAGCAGGTCTTGTTTAATTTACTGAAACTCTAAATGAAGCTTGAATAAGGTCGTATTAAATGAAGCTGATAGAAAGTGTCAAATTGATAAATTTCAACTAAGCTTCAGTAAATTCAGTAAAAAAAAAGTCATCAGACTTGATTTGGTAGCCTTACATATAAGTGCTTGGCATATGGCAGTTACAGAGGTTAAATACTAAAATACACCAACCATAAATATTTTCCAGAATACAAGGCAAGATATTACAAGGTATATTAGATTAGGAATGAGTTAAGGAAACCAAAGGAACAGAGATTTGGACCTTAACCCATTCTCTACTTTTGTGGCTCCAGAGAAGATAAGCTATGTGAGTAGACTTTCTTTATCTGTATACTGAGACTGAGGATATGTTCTAAATTAATAAGAAACCAAGAGACATAACAACTGAATGCAATGTGATAACTGTAAAGAACATTATTAGAACAAACGGTCACTTCTGAATAAGATCTGTTGTTTACATAATAGTATTGTATCAATCCTAATTTCCTGACTTTTGGTAATAATGCTATGGATATGTAAGAGAAAGCCCTTGCTGTTGTTTTTTTTTTTTTTTTTTTTTTTTTAGGAAATGCACATTGGCATTTTAAGGAGTAAAATTATAGCATGTCTGCAACTAACTCTCAAATGGTTTGGGAAAAATTGCAAAGGAAGGAAATGACAAAGTGAATATAGTTAAGGGATACATGGGAATTCTTTCATCAGTTTTGTACTATTATGTAAATCTCAAATTACATCAAAATAAAAGTTAAAAAAATTCAAGTAATAATATCTCTCACTATTATGTAATTTAATATGGTATATAAAACAGTTCTTAATACTGTTATTATGGGTACTCAACCTAATCAGAATTACAGTGAGACTATGAAGTATGTGTATCATAGATTCTGGAGTAAAATATGGGGTCTTTTATTGTTCAGGAATAAAATATGAGATTTTTTTACTGCACAAGAAATATTTTTATTAAATAAAATATTATTTTATATAATCTTTATGATCATGTGTAAATGATTGATGTGACCATCATATCATTCAATGTTACTAATGGAGTGTTTATAAATTTGTATTCATCAAGGGTATTTCCAGTGATGAGACTGTAAATAATAGCTTTGAGACCTCAGAGATATAAGCTCCTTCCTTCTACCTCTGACCCCTCCTACTCTTCTTGAACAAAACTTTTAGAATGGACCCAGGGAGCAGGGATAGAGCTTTCTCAGGGCCAAGCCAGGGATTAAAGGTCTTAAAGCTGGGTAGGGTATGGGTGTGGGGAGGATCTTCTTTGTGTTCTCCCTTCTCTCAAGTTGGCCTGGGTCTCTTAAGACCAGCGCAGGCCTGGGAGAGCCTGTGCCTGATTTAATAAGGTCAGCTCTGCCCTTGGGCTTCGGCCAAAAGCTTTGCTTTCCCCCCTACATTTCCTCGCTTGCTTTGCCCTTGTGCTCACCCTTCCTTGTTAGAAGGAACGTAAGTGGGTGTGGATCTGGGAGAGAAAGGGACCTCTTTGTCAAGGTGAGAGGCAGCCTCTAGTCTGTGCATTCACATATGGAGTTGATGTTCCAATTGACAACTTTGTTCTCTGTGCTTACCATTTTCTCCAGTAAATGTCAGGGCTTTTGTCTATAGGAGGATAGGGAAAGAGGATTCTGGCATCTTGATTTTCAAAAAAAAAAAAAGGTTATCCTCCAATTTTAACACAACCTACAGCATTTCAACAAGAAGTGCTTCTGAGTAATTTCTAATTTCCTGAAGAGTCTTCCTGTAATGCTTGCACAAGGGTTTTTAAGATGCCTAAATGTATGCTGTTACACTCAACTTTTAGTCTACTGAAACAAAATTCAAGCCATAATCAACAGTGACATTGAATGAGAGAAGAGAGAGAAAGAGTTAAACAAGTTCTGTCTTACTTGAAAGGTGTAATATGGGAACATTTAATCATAACTGGAATATTATCATATAAATGTGCAGATTACAGCCAAACTTTATGAAGGATGATGAATCAGGACCAGTCTAATGATTATATAATCTGGCAGAATTCCTCCTGCAAGCATCCTTCATCTTAAAGTGATGAAGGATTTCTACTGGAATAATAACTAATGGATGTTAAGCTCTATATGTCAAGGGAAAAAAAAGAAATCAATTTTAATTTATTTTCAATTAAAATAACTAAAAGGTCAATTCTGCAGCCTGCAGGCAGGCATAAACAATGTTCTGCCCACACCCTCGGTAGGAGATTAGTGGGCATGCCAAATAAAATGATGCCTCCACATTTATTCCAGGATGCCCAATGTTTTCATTGGGGTGCTTTACTCATTTCTTCTTTCATTTCTATCTGCTTTCTTCCTTATGATCTTTCCAAATATAAATCTGAAGACAGAAGTCATAAATGCATTAGATATTCTAGGGAAGCTCCTGTAAGTATTTTAATAACTGCTGTAGGAGTTAGAATCCCTTTGCTTGGTCTTCACAGTATGTGACTTTTTAAAGGACTTATTTTATTTATTTTAAAAGACTTATTGTGGTTTATACCTGAGTGCCTTGAACCCATTTGAATATAAAGTGCCTGAAATTTGTAAAGACAATATGCTTTTAATGGGATTAATAATATACTATTGAAATAAAATAGTTCAACTAGACACTATCTGTAAATTACCGGGTTTAGTATGCTTTTTCTAAGCTCTGCCAATTACATCATATAATCCAAGTATTACTTTGTATGGAAAGCTAAGGAATACTAACATTGATCCTACTCTCTTTGAAAAGGGAACTATTTTAAAAGCAAAATTCTTAAGGATCAAAAAGTAGCCATGAAAAATGTTTTTTGTGATAATGTAATTTTCCTAAACAAATGCAGTTACTAGTCAAGATGTGTTGTACTTGGGTGTATGAGAAAGAAGGAGAGAGAGAGACAGAGAGGCAGAGAGAGAGAAGGTGGAAGGGAGAGGGGCTATTTACAGAGGGAAGTTGATTTATTTGATGTCCTTTTTACTTTTAACACATTTTTAAGCTAGAAAGAGAGAGAGAGAGAGAGAGAGAGAGATCTGGAAAAGATGAGGCATATACCTACAAGAATCTCTCTCTAAGAAAGTATTTCACTAGTAAAAATTAAAATTAAAAACTAATAATCAGTCACCAAGCACTTATTATATTTTGTACCTGACTTTTATGCTAACATAAATTGCCTTTATATGAAAAGGTAATATGGCCTTTGTTATACAGAACACAAGAATTATATTATTCATAAACTATGTTAACCAAGCACCAAATCAGTGAATCTACAGGGAGATGTGCACCTTGAATGCAGAAATTAATCTAAATTTGCTATTCTTACTTTTATAATGTTTGTTATAAAATTTTTCTCAACGTCACAAAAAATTGGAGAGATTCTCACAATGAACCTCCATATCTGCACCACTCAGTTTAAAAAGTTATTGAGATTTTTGCCTTGTTTGTATCATTTATTTTTATTTTTGCTTTTCACTTTGCTTAAACATTATAAAGTGAACCCCAGATACCATGTCATTTCACCTGCCCTTATATCTATCTTTAAAAAATATAAGCATGCTTTAAATAACTATAAGTCCATTTTCACCTAAAAAGTTGTAAAATTGACAATAAAGTTTTGTATCATATAATATCCAGGCTGTAATCAAATTTCCCTGATAAGCTCAGAAATATTTTTTTACAGCTGATTTGAATCAGGATCTAATCCACACACTGCATTTGATTATGTCTCTTAAATATATTTAATAAAGGACAGCCCCCTTCCTTTTTCTTTCATGCCTTTGACATGTTACTGAAACCAGATTGGTTGTGCTGTAGAATGTCCCACATTCTAAATTTGTCTGTTTGTTTCCTTTGGTGCCATTTAAGCTGTTCCTCTATTCTTTCATATTAAGGAAGCTAAGGGTAGAGTTTGATTATACTGGAATTCAAACATTTATATAAAAATACTTCTAAGGTGATCTTACATACTGTTTGTTGCATTAGAGGCAGGACTAGAAGCAGAGTCTCTGCTTCCAGAAAAAAACAAAAACAAAATGTGTTCTCTTTCCTTCAAGGCAGATTACCTTCCTCTCCACTGGTCTGTGAACTCTGCCTCTGGGGACAATCGTTACCATGCAGGGGCCGCCAAAGAGCAAGATGTGCAATGAACAGATTTTTATCTGGGAAAATAGTTACAAATCCCAGGTAAATGGAGGCTCAGTGCTAGCCTAAATGCTCTCTCTCCACGGAGTGCTAGAGTCGAAAGCAATCTGATATTTAATTGCCACAGAGCCCTGACAGCCAGTCTCAACCATGAAGACCCCGAAGGAGCCTTCTAGTAGAATGACTGGAATAGATATTGCTCAGCAGGGAGAAAGGGATGTGTGTGACAGAGGCACCCTTTAGGTTGCAGTGCAAAATTATCCATTTTCTTCCCTGGAAGTAGTTCCCTCGTTTACTCTATGAAAAATGGTAAAGGGATTAAGATAAAAGAAAAATGAAACATATGGCAAAATCCCTACAGCATAGTCACACAGGCTTGTATACCTGAATGCACTCAGAGTTTTTTTTGTCATCCAGGAAAACACTGGGTGACTTTGTAGAGGCGGACGTATTTGCAATGAAATTATCATTGAACCAAACAATGTGAGTGCTGTTTAGTTGGCTGAAGAGAAGTACAGTTATGATATTTAAAAATGTACATATAAAATAGAGAGAAATTTGTGGAAAGAAGAGAGGGCTCACAGACCTTCCTTTGGCCCCTTATTTGACTGCTGGCTTGTTCTGCATGAGGAGACACTGCTCCTGTGTCAGAGAATCAAGGCACATACTATCAAAATTTGAGGGTTAAAACATGTTTAGTGGTTCTGAAATATCATGTTACATCTCAGCCTGGGAGAAATCTTCACAAGAACAGGTCTTTGATCTTGGCACCCTACCGCATCTTGGCAGATCTTTTGCAAAGTATTTGTTGTCTTTGTGCTGGTTTCATATGCAAAATTGATTTGAGGTAGGGGTATTTGTGAGTGCATTGTGAAATGAAATAAGCCTTAGTCAATGTTGGCAGGCACAGCTTGTGTTATTAGCATTCATATTTTTTTTACACTGTTCATGAGCTGAATCCTTAGTTAGCTTAGTACTAACAGAGAAGCTAAAATCACAATGGACCGGTCCCTGTTAGATGATACACTATTTGGGTTTCCCAACTTAGGCACTATCAACATTTTCTACCTGCTGATTCTTTATTGAAGTGAGGGTGGGGAACTGTCCTGAGCATTGCAGGGTTTTGGGGAACATCCTGGCCTCTACTCATTAGATGCCAGTAACCCCTCAGTGATAACAACCAAAAAAATGCCTCCAGATATTGCTTTTCTCTGGGGACACAATTGCCCCAGGTTGATGGTGTGATGTATGGGAGCCCTTGTAGGATGGTATGCATGATTGTTTTGTAAGCTTACAACTTTTACTATATACTTATTGCTTATCTAGGTTCATATATGAATGATATACTTCAATAAAATTTTATTAAAAATGAAAAATGCCCCAAGTGGAGAACCAAGGCCATTGGCAGAACTGTAGCAAGGCCAGAATGGGGTGCCGGGGAAATATATCCTGGACGCCTTCTCCTACCACCACCAGGTGCCTCTCACCCACTGAAACCAATCAAGGTCAGAGAGCAAGAGAGTTTGGTAAAGGCTGTTGGTGATAGAATGAGCCTCCCTTCTCACAAGAGTAGTAAAAGGATCTAATGGGGGGGGGGGGGTGCAAAAGAAGAATAACCAATATACAGTCCAAAGATATGCATTAAGTTAGAGGGACGTGGACCCTTTCAGTAACTATGTCCCATTGGGGTGACACAAAAGGAAAAGGAAAGTCATGGTTTATAAGATGTTAGGAAAATGTATTGATGCCATGGAAACCAAACATTGTCAAATTACTTCTGTGGGGCACAAGAACCCCATTTGAGAACCACTGAACTACCAGATAGCTTTTAAGTGATTTCTGCATATCCACCATAACTTGAAAAATTGTAGTAACAGAAACAAGTGGATGCTTACCCTCAGCTATAGCAGTGAGGTAAAAGCTACAGTTTTTTTCATACGTGCTTATTTTTTTTAATAAATTGATTTTATTGATACATATTAATAAAGCACAAATCCATCCAAAGTGTACAATTGATTGTATTTGGTATAATCACATAGTTGTGTGTTCATCACTTCAGTCATTCTTTGAGTATTTTCATTATTTCAGTAATAATAATAATACTAAAAACCAAAAACCAACCAAAGAACAAAACTCATCACCTCTCAATCTCGCTATGCTTTCCCTGCTGTACATAGCTGCTATTCTGCTTCCTTCTTTCTGGTTTATTAGTATTTAAATCTTGTAAAAACTGTCTTATATATGCAATATCACCCATATTCATATTTCACATGAGGTTTCACTATGTTATACAGTCTCTTGTTAAATTTTTTAGCTTTCCTTCTAGTAATATACATGTCCTTAGACTTTTCCTTTCAACCACTGTCATGCCCTTATAATAGCTCTGCTAGTCACAAACTCCATGATGTGCTCTCACCATTTCCATTCATTTCCAAAGATTTACAAACAACTTTTTAAACAGTTCTTCCCTTATTAACCATCAGCTTTCCATTCTCTACCTTCATTCTATTTTCTGGTTACCTATATTCTAATTATTAATTCCCTGGAGTTACATGATATATTTAGTTCATAATAGTGCTAACATATATGTTTATTTTTAAAAAATCATTATTTTTATGATGAATTACAAAGATATCTTGATATAAAACACACTTGTCTATATTGTCTCTTCCTGTATCTCATTGCATTTTTATCTTTATCACTCATAAAAATAAATTGAACATAAAGCCAGGTGCTGGCAATGGAAGGACACTGTGTTAACAAAGAAACTAGCATATATTTCTACTTCTTAGTACAAAATAATGATGATAATATGTTTGTATGCAGGACTGTGTGAGGCCAGGGAGATATACATTTGTAGATGTACTTATACATATGTTTGTGTGTTCACATGCATGTGTATAATTTTCTTTTATTTGTGTTTTAGCCAGTACACTCAGGTGGCCCTTCCCAATTATTGCCATGAAAATTTGCTTTTATGGCCAAGTGAGTCAAGAGACCTTAAACCATGCATGTATTTGGGTGCTATAACTATGTATTAGCATATATTATTTTTTAAAAGCATAAAGGCAGCCAAATTAGATCAATTTTCAGAAGTGGGTTGTAAATAAAGACAAACTGTGTTAAAGCTTATTAAAACTGAAGATTCAATTGGAGAATATCTGCATGCATATGATTAAAATCATACTTCAAAAGACAGGTCTAAACAAATTTCATTGATGTGAAAGAACAAACATTCCTGCTCTTTGTATATTTGCTTCTGAAATCCTCTTTGGGGCATTTTGTAGAAAATTTTCATGACATGAATGTGACTTGACTTGAAAAAGAGCAAAGAAAGAAGAAATGTAGATTCTGGATTGCCAATAGTCTCAATAACTTGCAAGTGACTCTCTGAATAGAAATATAATGAATGTAAATCTGTTAGGAGAACTTTTGATCACTTCAGTTTTCTTTTCTGTAAAATAGGCATAACATCCTCTAAGGTGTCAAAATTATTCATGAAAATTTAATGAGATTGGAGTTAAGAAAGTGTTTAATAGACCTGTATTGCTTCTAGAGATAGTCAAAAAGGTAGTGAAATGACCAAATGTTTAGTAATTAAATAGGTACAGGAGCAGTATTCCATTATTGTTTGGTAATAAAGATGTATTCCATGATGTGTGCTAACTTATAGACACTGATTATCATTTGGAGCAGAGGTCAAAATGAGAAGAGTCCAGTAAGCTGCTCTTGTCTGCAGATGTGTTTTGTTGGACCAAAATATTTCCTTTTATTTTTCCTTTGATTAAAATTTTCTATAAGGGATAAAATATGGAAATTTCATGTAGAAATCTGGGACTGCTAATTTTTTCCTGAGAAAGCAGCAGATTTAGAGGACCCTTGGCCCCATATTCCTGCCTGACTGCCATCTCACCCAGAACTGAAAGGCTGTTGCCACTTTGCCTGGATGGGTCTTCTGCAGTCTGTCACTGGCCTCTCCACTAACCATTTTCTCTCCAATGAGGTCTGATATCAAATGCTATTTATGTTTATGTTTGTTTCTTTTAATTTACTTCAATTTCCCTCAATTATATGACCCTGTTGGCATATGGGTTTGCCATTTTGACTGAAAACTTAATTTTATGGAAACCAACCAAATTGATGAAAACAAATATAAGAATACTTATTTAATGAATTAGGAAAATAAATCTAAGACATCATTATAAGGGCCAAGAGCCTAATCCTGTAAGGATATGGACACTCATATATTCAAAAAAGTGTTGCTACTCACTGCTCAGCACTGTTAGACACAGACAAGGTCTCTGATTTAAATTTTTATCTTGAAAAGTGCAAAGTGCATCTCTCACCCACTTCTTTTGCTAACTAGGTTATCCTGGCATTACGTAACCTCTCCAAACTTCCGTTTCAACTTCTATAAAATCGGAACATGTACTTGTATTTACTTCATAGTCTTATGTAAGTATTAAATAAGTTAATACACTCTACCTGTCTAGGGTTAGGTTTGCCAGAGTAAGTGCTCATTAAATGTTTTCTATGATTGTTCCCACTATATATTTGTTGGTAATTCATTCACCCATTCTCTGCATATGCCATATGTCAAAGTCTTATTCTCAAATGAGTCAAACAAATAGGTAATCCACTTTACTTGTGTGTATCTAGGTCAACCAGACCCATAAAAATGACAATAAACAACATTGAACATTACAGCAGTGGTTCTCAAACTTGGGTGACTCCAC
Organism: Cabassous unicinctus; assembly: GCA_029593785.1. Classification (NCBI taxonomy): domain Eukaryota; kingdom Metazoa; phylum Chordata; class Mammalia; order Cingulata; family Chlamyphoridae; genus Cabassous; species Cabassous unicinctus. The sequence goes on along the minus strand of JAQZBX010065159.1, from coordinate 4,775 downwards.
CCCTATTCCTGCCCCAGAAATGTTTCACAATGTCTGCACACATTTTCAATTACCAGGACTGGGGTTGTGTGCTGCTGTCACCTAGTGAGTCAGAAGCCAGGATTTCTGCTAAACAACCTACAGTGCACAGTGCAGCTCCCACAACAAAGAATTGTCCAGCACCAAGTATTAGTAGCATGGTGTTGAGAGACCCTCACTAGAAGCATTTACTACCATAAATGAAAGAATGACTGTCATGAAAGTGGGAAGAGATAGTCAGAAAAGGAGGCTATGTGTAGAGAAAAGCTAAATGCCTGTCAAGGATCTGTTTCCATTTGCACAATTCTCTTCTTAAAGAAGTTCTCATTGTCAAATGATTTAAGTGCTTTTCTCTGGGCCACAAAAAATTTGACTTTCAAGAGAATCCTCTTAGGATCAAGATAACTCTATCATCTTAATACCCAGAACTAAGCTGTTAAAACCAAAATAAATGAAATCCCCCCAGTGGATCACTAGCCATGTGTAGGAGTCTGCTCTTAAAATTAATGCATGTAATATCATGGCTTGAAACTACTTTCCATACCTTTTCACTGGAATAGAAAATACACCAAACTTTTAAAAGTCTCTAGAGGTCTATAAAGCTAGTTTTTGTGTTCAGCTGTCATCTGTTAGCATTAAATATTTACATAAAGACTAAATTGATTATCAAATTTGCAATTTAAGCACCTGGATAAAGACTTCCTGTCCTTTTGTTGTTGTTGTTTCTTTTGTCTCACATTACCAGGTAGAAAACCAAAAACAGTGGTTGATTTTCATGACAATGGATAGAAGAATCTGAAAATCAACCATCCATCCATCCATCCATCCATCCATCCATCCTTTTCCCTCAGTAGTCTACTATTTAGAACTGCAATTCATTTTTGGGCCTTAAATGTTTTAATTTCCATTTTTTCCTCCAGGTCATGTAGTGATTTATATATGGCTTTTAAAAAGCATATTTTATATGCAAGTTGTATGGTAGGTTGTGTTTAGAGATATTCTTGATGTAACCACAAGAGGGGAAAGTAAAAGAAAAGCAACAGTTCCCACACATGGAAAAATGAGCAGAAGGAAATAAGGCCACATCTCTCTTTTCATGATCAACCTGGCACAAGTAATCATTTATGCCCAGAATACTCATCCAGTAAGTTACAAAAGTTACCTGCTTTCTTTCACCTCATATATTTTTTACTGATCTGGGGGGAAAACGCTGTAATGTACCAAATTTTATAATGATGCTGTCTTCAGAATCCACACAATGTGTTTTTATTCAAACTTTTCAGAAGCACTGCTTTTACTTTAATAGTGAATTGTGTGTGTGTTTGTGTGTAAATATCCTTGTGATAGTTTCCATTAGTTTTCCCTTTTAATTATTTTCTTACAATACCAAGGTTGCTGACACAGAAATTCAAAACAAAAGTGAAAAATGTGTTTGATGTAAAGCTGAGCCTCATTGATTTTCTTCAGCACATATACAAAAGAATAGCTTTCCATTTGAATTCACGAATATAATAAGATTTCAGGCCCCATTCACTAATTTTTGAATGGGAGCTAGAAATCCCAGGATAGAACAAACAAACAATTAAATGAAAAGACAGGATATTTTACTAACATGTTTTAGGAGAAATAGAAAGCAGTGTGGAATTTGAGAGGATAAGAAATGAGTCCTTGATGGCAACTATCAAAAACCATAAGTAGCAGACAAAATGCAAATTTATCACGGAGAATTCAGATATTGCAACAGTAATTCTATGTTTAAAGGAAATTTTGCATTCATTTGTAGATATGATAATTCTTTATCCTACATTTCCATGACTGATCACTGCAAATGCTTAATTCCAAATAAAGTATTTGTACTTCTAACTATAAAGTAAATCATAAGACTTTAGTAACTTAATAAGACAGATAAACAGGGATGGTGAATGGGAAAATAAAACAAAGGAACTGAGGTACAGTATGACGCTTAGTGAGCCAGAGTGTTTAAAAGTCAATATATCATCGGGAACCAGTGAAAACAGATCTGTGGTAATGGAAAACAAAGAAACAAACATAAGCATAAAACTCTCAATTTTAAAATAATGTACTTGAAATTTGCTTTGTGTTTTCTGCAGATTTATTCCAGACCTAAAATGATTGCTTACAGCTGACAGCTTGCTAGTCTCCTAGTGATTTCAATAATTATCTCTATTGAGTTAGAGTATTGATCTGTAGCTGCTAGCCATTTCAAAATTCTCCTTTTATCCTGCTAGAGGTAATAGAATTAATGAGTCTCTTTGCCAAACATGGCAGGAACATTGGGTACACAATTAGGTCACAATAGGAAACTGAAAAAAGGAAAATTAAATTGAAATTTTGAGCTAAAATAAAGTTATATAAGATGTATTTTTCCATTTAATTTGTTTGTTAAATATAGGCATGATACAATAGCCAAAGAAAATCAGATAAATTGACTGAAGAATCTTCTAACCATTCCAGGCTGATTTGAACAGTGAAACCGAATAAGTGAAATATAAATTATTTTGAATTTGGAATATACTCAGAGACATTTTTTTTTTTTTTTAATTTTCTCTGGAAGTAATTGCATGAGAAGGTTAATAATCCAGACTCTGGGTTAGAATGCTTGGAATGCAATCTGTAGTTGGCCAGTTTCTAGCTGTGAGCTTTGCTTCAGTTTCACCTTCTGTAAAATGGGAATATCATTGTTCCTACCTATGGGGGGTGGGGCTATTGGGAGGAGATGATAAGAGGGCAATCTGGAAGGAAGGTGGGCTTTGGGCAAGGAAGCTGTGGGGGCAGATTCTACAAGTGCCCACCAAGTGGATAGGGGTTAGAGGCCACAAAGAATGGTTCCAAGTGAAATCTTCAAAAACAAATTGGTTGAAAAATTATATTACACATTGTAAAATAACAAATGAATAGAACGTGACATTTCCAAACACTGTAAACATTTTTTCCCCCAGAGGAATCCACTCTCACTTTGCAAATAATTAGGTAAACCAAGGGATAGAGACCACCTGAGGAGGATGCCAGACAAATATTTTTTACAATAAAAAAGTATGTTATGTTTTGCTTTGCTTACTATTTTGGCTATTATAAGAGAAAGGGTTTATCAAAGCTACTTAATAACAAAAGAACTATGCACTTTAAATGGAGTAAACATGGTTACATAGCTAAATTAGTTACCACTCAGGGAAAAATTCTACAACCAGATTCTTTTTCATTAATTTGGCAATCTCACTATGTATAGACATTATTACCACCTTTGCCTTAATTGCTCAGTTATACGTTCCGTTGGAAGAACCCTGGATCCCAAAAGCAGAGAGGTTACCACTGGCTGACCACTGTTTTTAAAAGCTGTAACTATCAGGTGGCTATTTCTTTAGTTTGAGTAATTGCTGTTTTTAAAAGTAAAGTAGGCCTCAGTGACTGGAAAAATTGCAAAATCCTCGACTGGAAAAATTCATTTTGACCAATTTATCATTTCAACCAGTTTGTTTTTGACTTATTCATTTGCAACCTTTTCCCCCCAAACAATTTATTTGTAACCAGATTGTCTGTTTCCTGCAGAGAAGGGATTCAAAAGCAGCATTTATTCTTGCTGGATGGCAAGGCTGAGCCAAGTGCTCCAGCCTGGTGAATGAACGGTGCTGACAAAGGGGACCCTGAGTCAGCTAACTTAGCTTTACCACAACAAACACAGAAAAGGAACTCTTCAGTGCAGAGATCTTCCTGATACAACCGCATCCTGCTCTGCTTCCACTGAAATGGCATAAAAGAAATTATATTTGGTGCCTCGTCATCCTGCCTGTCTTAGCCACAGTCTCCCCCATTAGCCCTGCCCTGAGCATAACCATGACTAGCAGGGCCTGCTAAGAGCCACCCTTAGTTTCTTCAAATAAGAAGCCCCTGACACTTCTCTCCAAAGGGCCCCTTGCCCTTTCACTCTGCATAATTGACTAGCAAGGCCTGTATCTCCATATGGCTTAGATCAGCTTCTAATGGTTCTTGCCACTTCTGCTTTTCCTGGCATAAAGTGTGAAACCGCCAATCCCCAGTATCCTGCCCCTCCCCTGTGTGTCACTATGAAGACAAGAGCCCTGGATCCACATGAAAGCTTCTTTCCCCTCTCCTCCAGGACCCTCACAGGAGCCTGGGTTAAGCAAGCCCCCAGGGCTGCTCCGCCCTCATTCTCTCCTCTCAGGGCCTTGGATCTAACAAACCTGTCCTTTCATGCATTCTGGCTCTCTGTCTTTGGGCATCATCACCCAAAGAACATCATCCACATAACATCTAAAACACCTAGAAGCCCTTCCACCTCCCAGCTCTGAGGGCCGTTGGATACCTGAAAAGCAAAATAACATAACACCACATCTAAATATACTTTTTTTTTTCTCTTACCAGGCCTCCCATAGTCAAGGAAAAACATGCCCAACTCGAGATGGAAACCAGCCTTGCTCTTTTGTTTTCTGAGCACACATCCATCCCTTGTTATTTGTAAAATAAACCTCAGAATAATCATGTAGTATAAGAAAAAAGTTTAAAGGTAGGAAAATAAGTCAAAACATTCTAAAAGATACCCTATTAGGGAATAAACTTGCTTCAAAATATTTTTTTTGAAAAGAAAAATCTTAAATTTATATTCTCCACTAGATTAAAAAGTATAGCACCTTGGGGAGCCAGTATAGCTCAATGGCTGAGCAGCTGACTCCCATGTAGAAGGCCCTAGGTTCAATCCCTGGTACACCCTTAAAAAAAAA